>JARLTB010000042.1:13515000-13597500 GCA_030141615.1 Unio pictorum | reverse complement strand
TATTGATCGCAGGTGGGGTGTATTACCAGGTAGCCTATACTGGAATAGGGATTGTAAATATTCAGGAGCACTATTATTGGATATCCTGTACATTAATTTGGCTTTTCTTAAACATATTCGGTCTTTAATAGGTAATATTTTTAACTTACCAGCTAAATTTTCCTTGTTTTCTTTCTGGTTTGATATTAGCCTAAATGCTCTTTTCTGAAGATTTTCCAACTTTGATATGTTTTTATCATTTGAATTACCCCATACTGTATTACAGTAGTCTAAATACGGTTGTATGTAACTGTTACAAAATAATTTTCTGTGCCTTTCAGGGAGAAAATGTCTTATCCTACTGAGAAGAAAAGATTCGCAAAGATCTTTCAGTTGATGCCACTAAAACATTTGTGTGTTCATTAGTACTTTCAAGAATGGACTATTGTAACTCAATTCTGTCTGGTGCGTCTCAGTATCTACTCCAGAAAAGTTCAAACCACAGCTGTTCGGATCATCCTTAGAGTACCACAACCAGAGCATACCTCCCCGCTGATCTGTACCCTACACTAGCTTTCCATTTGATCCAGAATCAAACACCAAATTTGTTATCTGTACTATGACGGACTCCAGTCCAACATACCTATCTGGCCTCACCTATGTGTACACACTAGCACGATACTTACGCTCCTCTTTGGCAATCGTATACTCATTAGTCCCACTAAGAAAACGAAGTCATATGGACACTTTTGCATACCAGGGCCTAGCAACGTGGAACGAACTGCCCACTGAAATTAGACACAAAGACACAGTGATCCCTTTCAAGTGTGCTCTTTAAAATACCTTTATCGACTGCAAGAACAAACTTAAAGACCTAAAAATGTTTCCTACCTTACATATTCTCAGCACTTGTTGTTTTCTAATTTTATGGTGTGTTTTTTTGTGTTGTAGTCATATTATTAGATATGTTGTAAAGCGTTAAGAGCTTACAATGATTCGGCGCTATTCAAAGTTCTCATTATTATTATTATTATTATTATTATTATTATTATTATTATTATTATTATTATTATAAAAGTGTACATCTACCAGACATTTACTTGAAGAAAGGAGAGTTTCATTATTTATTATTATTTGCTCCATGCTGAACTTGTGAACGTAATCGCGACAAATTTTACACTTGAAAGGGATGATGACGGCGGCTTTGTGTCTTAGATTTTTACCATCATCTAAATGTATTGTATGTACGCTATCTGATCATTCGATATAATTTTCATTCTAACAATGTGTATCCTCTTTAGATAAGTTGATAGTCATCGTCCGAACAAATGTTTGTCACTAGCTCTTTCCTCTTTTCTCTCAGATTGCAAACAAAATATTTTTGTTTAAAATAATATGCCAATGTATTTAGAAAAATGTTTTTCATCACGGATTCCGATAACTGTGACAACTCGTGCAGATTTTTGATTGTGTATGTTGTATGAAGTCATACAATATGATCAAATATTTGCAAGCGATGCAGAGCGCAGTTCAGCACTTGACACAGCGCCAGGAAGATCGAGAAAAGGATACAAATATATCAATTTAAGATATGTTACTACGCCACAACAATTTAGAATATATTACAGTACATGGATCCTTGACCTAGCTATATTATAACAGGATGTTTTGCTCGGAAAATGTTTAACTTCCTCCCAAAGTCACGAAGGCCTCTTGTAATGACTTCTAAAGCTTTGGACAAAGATTCAAGGTTACACGCACCAAATGTACGGACTGTCTGAAATTTGGAGATCAATCCTCACACTTGAGACTATATGGAGGATTCATTTAATAGTGTACATTGATGTCGAGTGAATTAAACTACAAACAAAATTTCACGATCAAGCTTAGCATTTAACTTTAATTAATACGAAATTTTACGATGAAGCTTAATATGTAACTTCAATAATCAAGCTTAACTTCAATAAACATGAAATTTCGCGACCAAGCTTAACATGTTACGTCAATTAATACGAAATTTTCCGTCCAATCTTAACATATAACTTCAATTAATTCGAACGTTCACGACCAAGCTTAACGCTTAACTCCAACTAATACGAAATGTCACGATCAAGCATAAAATGTACCTTTATTAAATGCATATACTAAAGATACTTCTTCGATTTTTCAGCAATATCCCAAATATTAATTATTGCATGTTGAGTGATGAATTCCCGCAAGATACCGTGAAAATCACATATATTTAAATATTGCCAACTATTTTTCAAATTCTTTTCTTTCAGTGTGGACGAAACAAGGATTTCCTGCAAAACGTATATGATCTCTTACATTCTCAATGCTCAAATAGAATTAATCTTTTAAAACAGTTTGTTGTTGTTGTTATTATTGTTGTTGTTGTTGATGATGATGAGGATGATTATAATTAATTTGTCCTAAATAAATACCGGTAAATGATAAAGTATTTAACAGATGATTGTTAGGTACACTGGATACAATCATATATCAAATGGCAACGTATATAGATTACAGCACATGCAACTTTGGATGTGAGGCAAAGCTTGATAGCAGGAGGGGTAGTTAATTGGATTTAGCTACGTTATCTAGGAGGGAATTACCTCCCTATATATTATGACCCTGTGTGAGTGAAAAGATAGAATATCAACAGAGAACTGGGCAAGATTGTTGGGTGGAAATAAAACAATACAAGCCCCCTGAGACAAGAAAGAAAAAACAACAAAACAACAAATGTAATCAAACAAATTCATAGTGATGATTTAAATTCAACTTAAACGATATACTGTCAGTGTCTAATTTGGATTTATTTCATCATCATAACGAGTGGTGAAAAGAGCGCAATGTCCACGACTGATGGCATCACCTGGCTCTCGACCGTGTTCCTACGTTTCCAATTGCCTCGTCCTTCTTGGACTTCCTAAATTAATGTTGGTGCTCGTCACTTCCCCGTTTCGGACTTCATTCGTCACTTCTCTTTTTCTCGGGCTCCGTGTTCAGACTGTCGAGTCCCCTCTCCTTCGGAAAACTGTTCCCTTAAAGGACAACATTATCCCTAAATCGTTATGTACCACAAAATTCCTTGACTTACGTTACTCACAACACACTAGCCATTCAGAAACCGCGTAAAGCCTACTGACGGTAGTACCTTGCATAAATTATCATGTGACCTCTATATATCGTATGCTACTACATGTTCGATTACTAATGCATAAAATTCACATATCCTTACTCACTTTCAGGTTATTTAAACATAATAAAAGCAAATATAATAGGTAGGCATCGTTAAATGACGATAAGCAGTATCGTCCTAACAGACAAATGAAATTATATCATATTTGATTTGGATCGCATGCAACCAATTATGTTAATGAACTAATAACTTTAAAATTTAAAGATAAATTGCATAGCAACTCTAGCATCAACACATTTCCATGAAATTGAATAAACGATACATAATATGGAGCCTAGTCATACCAAACGAATTTACATGCAACAGACAATAAAAATAACTGCTCACCATAATGCTGTTAATTTGTGCATCCAGTTGTAGTTGTAGGGTTTAGTGCCATTTTTCAGCACACGATAGGCTATACATGGCGGCCATATTAATGGTAGAGGAAGAATCCAGGGAAACCCCCCAAAAAGAACCAACGACCGGCAAGCTTTCTCATATACCCATTGCCAAATCTGAGACTCGAATCCACGCAGACAGAGGTGAGATGGCAGTGATCCGTAACGGAGAGCGCTTTAGACTACTCGGCCACTCTGGGCCCCTTTGTGCATCCAGAATCTAAACCCTGTCTTACTCACAAGACATACATCTGGTTGATTTATTTTTTAACGAGAAAAGCACTATTTTGTTAAGGCTTCTTCTGAGCCAACCTTCTCTTTCTATCAGAAAATTTCGGACTAAAGAATTTAGATTAAGGTTGTCACTTTAAATTCCCATTAATTCCAAAGTGTACGTTTTAATTTCACTCAGCCAATCATAAGCAGGGGTTTCTGTTGTTTTTTTTTTAAATCTTCCCAAGACTATCATTGGTTTCGTTAGTCAGAATCTCTGAAGTACGTTATATAACTTTTCCATTTGAAGAAGGACTATTTGACACAGAACGTCCCTGTTGTCGAACCCGTTTCCATCGTCACAACTTTATCTGTATCGTTTTGTTTGCCTTGTTTTGTTGAAAGGTTATATTAGCTCATTTACGAAATATTTCACATGCAAAGGTCACTTCGTTACAGTTTTGAACTTTTGTAACAAATTATATGCAATCTAAGCTTCTCCAATTCAGTCTAGCTTAAAATAACAAATACGACCGTTGTTTTCATTCCAAAGGCAAGACAGTTAAGACCGCTCCGATGGCTTTGTGACTAGAGCGTTTGCCTATTATGCTGGAGGTCAAACCCCAGCCGATTCATACCAAAGACTTATAAAAATGGTACTAACAGCTAACAGCACCAATGGTACAACCCAGGTGGGCGGAGCTTAATGTGTTGGGAACATTGCATTCAGAAATAAATACCACTAGCTGTGATTGGTGCATTATGTACTAGTTGTACTTTCTGTTAGGCTTTTTCTAAAAAAAAATTAAGCCTCTTGGCAGCATGTGAGATTATGTTAATTCATATCTAGATCATATTTTGTAATAAAAATACGATTTTAAAAAAAGAATGGTCTCCTTTAACTCCTTTCTCATAAGCTACATATTATATCCCGTTGAGATACACACTTTCCACCTGTATTAACTCCACTGGACTCACTATACTTATTGTTTATCTTCTGGCATTTTTCTGTATTTTATTCCCATGCGAAGTTCAGTAAGTGTTGTTATGAATAAAACACAACACGTATTTAAAACAATTAATTTTATTCCCAAAAGGTAGTTTGGTAGTAAAGCACATTTATGAAAACAGCAGCTAAAACAGTCCAAAACCATTACATACACATTAATATAAAACACAGATTGGTGCCTCATAAAATTGCGAGGCACTTGTTGCTTGTACAGTCCTGAGCTATTGGTGCATTATGTAAGAGTTGTACTTTCCGTTAGGCTTTAAAGATTAAGCCTCTTGGCAACATGTGAGATTATGTTAATTCATAGTAAGATCATATTTTGTATTTTTTTATGATTTTTTTAATAAAAATGTGGCACACATGGGTGAACATATGTATGTTGTGACTATTTAACTCTTACCATTGTCTATTTCCAGCAGAGTTATCTCTCTTAAATGCCTGGTTTTGTCCTTGTCTAACTGACAATCTAACATTGTTCTCTATGACAGTATGTGACATGCATGACGAAGTAGTATAGAAAGTATATTTATTTCACAAAACATTAACATTGAGGACTATGTAAAAACAATTGGTACCGTGATACCACTATGCGCTCAGCATTATTAGGTTAAGTTTTATGACTGGTCGGCCTAGTGTAAGGATAATGTGACTGGGTCTATATGAATGCTATATGTCTGCCGTATGACGCCCCAGTGCGAGATATCACTATAAACTATCACACTGCAGAATCGTACCGACATAACTGAAAAATTGTTATAGCTACGTTAAAAATCCAAATAACACACACACACACACACACACACACACACACCAAGTAAAGGGAAGCAGACCTCAATTAAGGGAAGTAGCCGCGTTCAATACCAATATACAAATTACGCTGCAGATCTGTATTAACTAGATTAGTACAATTTCACTTTGCAACGACATGATATAAGGGACATATTTCTACCTAATGCCTACCATTCTATGGAGTTATTTTATTTTTCTGTATTAACGTGGTCGGTGGTCAGGTTGTATTTTAATTTGTTGTTTTTATTTGTTTGTTTAATTCTGCTGTGCTTCAGTGCTTGACTTTACGTTTAAACTATAATGCGCCTTGGTTGTAATATTAATTAAGGAATTGTTGGATATAAATAACTAACAGGTTAACCTGATTGAAAATTTAACTGAATGATATTCATATTTGAAGCAGGAGACAGACAATATGCAAACTGGAATATGTTTGTTTTAGCTACTCCTTTGCTATTTGATTTGTATTGTGTTGATCTCTTTACTGATTTGAGATTCGTGTCTAAATTTGTATGCAAAGCTATTATTGAAACTACGCTGTTATCTATATACAGATGTGTGTAACAGCTCCGGTAGACTAGTGGTTACAGCGTTCGACTCGGATGCAGAAGGTCGTTGGTTTGATTCCCGGCCGAGTCATACCAAAGACTTATATAATCTAAAAATTACTAACGGCCGCCTCGCTTGGCGCTCAGCATTAAGATGTTAGAGTTATGGCTGGTCGCCCTGGTGTCAGGATAATGTAACTGGGTGGGACATCATGATACATCGCTATAAACTGCCTCACTGCATACAAATATCATAGGGATATTACTAAAAAAAATTAAAATACAAATCACAAACACTTAATTAAAAATGTATTGGTGTATAATCTTTATGTGTAATCGATTTTCTGTGGACAACTTTTTAGCCTCCATGTATTAGCAAACATTTTTGCCAAACATCAACTTCTTTTTGACCATTATTGGTTTTATGGCAGCTTCTTGGATTCACATATAATCTATTTAGGGAATGTTTAGAAATTTTATGCAGACTTTATGTTACTAAGTATTAAAAAAATTGTACTCCAAGAAAGAATTTATAGTCTTGCTTCAATAGTCTAATAGGCAACAGGTAAATCATCTATTAAATTTTATTTGAACACCTGCAAAGAACTATATTTATAAATGCATGTTTTGTAACTACCATTCGTATATATTATCACCATTTTTGAAAACTAGGTTTGTGAGCTTTTAAAAGAGAAAACTTTTCTGAAGAAATTAATGCAGTGTTTCAGAAAAAACGAGTCATTTCTGGAGAAAGTTATAATCAATACATCATGTAAAATCGCCATGGCGTTTTACCATTTTTTTATAAGCATGCTCTCTCTCTCTCTCTCTCTCTCTCTCTCTCTCTCTCTCATGTAGAAAATAAAACTAACAAACCCGGCATACATTCTTTCTAATATTTATTTATTTACTTATGCAATGCTAATAATGTCTCCATCGACTGATTGTTCTCTTCTCAATTTAATTAAATTATATTAAATGGTAACTGCAGAGCCCCGACATCTACATCTCTTTATGTGTTTAAGATAAGTAAAAATTATACCGGAAAAAAGAGGATGGGCTTTAACTACATATCTGTGTGTTATGACAATTAGTTATTTACACATTAAAGAAGACTACATTAAGTTAAGAGATCAAATTAAATGTATGTCCGTTATACTCTATTTTGATTTTAATAGCGGATGCTTGCACAGCTTGATGATGGATAGCAATACAATAACATCCGTGTCATGGAGAATAGGAAGACCTTTATCTGTTTAAATCTCAGGTCAGTAGTAATATGGGTCACCCTAGCGACAATGGGAAATCCAGTCAAAAACAGCTTGGGGCACTCTGGCGACAAGATTTCTAGCGACAATGGGAAATCCAGTCAAAAACAGCTTTAGGCACTCTGGCGACAAACATGGTGGGGGCACTCTAGCGACAAGGGGAATTTAACATGGTGGGTCTATCTAGCGACAAGGGGAATTAACATGGAACTATTTGGGCCTATCTAGCGACAATGGGAATTTAACATGGGAACTATTTGGGCCTATCTAGCGACAAGGGGAATTTAACATAGTGGGCATATCTAGCGACAAGGGGAATTGAACATGTGGAATATTATTTGTATATGGAACTGTATAGCGGCAAGGGGAAAATGGAGGCTAAGAAAGCATATATCTTTTCGAGGCATATGAGTGGCCCTGAAAAGGGCCTTTGGATACTTCTTCTTCTTTTATTTTCTGCCATTGTTCAACCACCTTTTGATTTTACCAATGATTCCCGTTTTCGTCTTCTTCTTTTCGTCCTCGGGAATCCAGTTATGATGTCCGATAGCTCTAAACTTTTCCTGAACTTTGATCCATCTCTGATTTAGTTGATCAAAGTCCTCTTTCTTCTTTTTGTTCTTTAGTTCCTTTCTCTCCTGAGCCCAGTTATCTTTAATCTTGATCACTTCTTCTTCCATCACCTTTCTCATCATTGCTTCTGCTTTCTTTAGCCGGTCTAGTCCCCACTTCACATATTCCCACTTTATCAAATTTAATGTTTCTTCTAGATAGCACCTGAATTTGATAACATTATCAAGTGCCTCCTTCAAGTCCCCTATTCTTATATATTTTGTTTTAATACGTCTTCTTAATTTCTTGACTTCCTCCTCTATCATACCTTCTAATAGATCTCTCGCTAATTTCAAATTGCATACAAAGCCCAGATTACACTGAAATTCTTCCTCAAGTCTTTCCACTTCATATTCTACATCAGTGATCCCAAACCAGCTGGCTAGGAGTTGGATAAACAAGTCTATGTTCATCTTGATGTGTTCAAAATTAAATGGCTCAAGTGAATGAATGAATTATGGTTTTAAGTGAAACCGGCCACGAAGGGTCATTTGTTCACTATTTTACACTACCAATTAATGTGGTAGTGATTTAGATTTTCACGTGAGGAAGGAATGGTGCCACATCCCGACGGGCGTTTATGCATACATAGTATGCTATTTAATTTGGTCGTCATGCTGCACCCCTATAAGGGGCCATCGACATGAATGAAAGACCTAGGTGAGTGGGAATAGAACAGCCACGCACTCAACCCTATCAAACAATCGGAGGATGCAGAACTAGAGGTGCAATGGCACCAAATGATGACTAGTGAAAAATGGTTTCCACTTATAGTCATTTGCTGGTGTTGGAGTCAGGCAGCGGAGGAGGAGGAGGAAAAGAATCTGTGAACTGGCACTTTGATGTCGTTCGTCTTGCACGCCTTAGCCTAATCAAATCGAGTCCAGTTGTTGCTAGTGGACACCCTATACCGATATTGTGTAAGCCACCTGTGCAATTGAGTCAATCTTTCAAGTTATATTTTTTTTCCTAACATCCTAACATTCCAATTTTTGTCTAGTACAGAGTGTACATTTGGTGTTTTCCCTTTCAATTTTATTAACCAGTTATGTCAAGTGACATGTGGAGGTTGGTCAATGTCAGGTTAAGTGGGTTGTTAATTTTGATGGTGGAGAGCCAAAATTGATCAAGTTTGATTTTTGAAGAACGAGATTGTCGAATAGAGTTTCTGAGCCAAAAGGAAACTCTGTAATGGCTCAAGTGACGGACGATTGCGTATATATATATATATATATATATATATATATATATATATATATATATATATATGGTTTCTGAATAGTATATAATATGAAAAGTGAATGAAAGGGGTGTTTTCCTTCACGTCCGTGCTTAAGATATATATCTTATATATATATAAGATATATATAATGTATCTTTCCTATCAATAAATATTTCTAGTGCATAGTTTACATGTTGAAGGTCCTTAACAAATTTAATTGCTAAAATGTCTTAGCGACATAAATGAGTGTAGTCACTGTTAGGCATTTTAGCTTGTTAATTTTGAGCGGTGGTCAAAATTGATCAAGTTAGATTTCGAGAAAGAGATTGTTCGAAAAGGGTTCTCCTACCAAATTAGAACCCTGGGGAGAAAAATAAAATAAAATAAAATAAAATAAAATAAAATTTAAAAAAAAAAAATCAAAACAAATTAAAAAATAAAAATATTTTAAAATATATATATATATATATATATATATATATATATATATATATATATATATATATATATATATAAAATAAATTCAAAAGAAAAAAAAAAAGAAAAAAAAAAAAAGAAAAAAAAATAATAAAAAAAAATAAAAAAATAAAAAAAATAAATTAACAAAAAAAAAAAAAAAATTAAAAAAAAAAAGAAAAAGATTAGAGTTGGAGTGGGGTGTGTTTGGTATTATTTCATTTCTTCCTTCTTCTTTTTCTCTTCTTTTCCCTTTTCTCTTTCCCACTTTCTTCCTACTCCCTTCTTCCCTCTTTCTTTCTTTTTCCTTCTTCCATCCTTCTTTTCCCTTTCCTTTTCCTTTTTCTTGTCGGTTTGTTGATGTTATGTTTCCTTGAGCTATCACTATTTGATCCCGGTGTTCTCATCACACTTATCTTGTCACTTGCCGGTTGACTGGTTTTACTGTACCTACATTGTGCCACTACTTAGTGTAATGTTCTCTTTTTTTTCCCCTTCTCCTTCTTCCCTTTCTCCCGTTTCTTCCTTTTTTCCTCGCATTACAATGTTTATATTATCCCCCCTTTCTCTTCCTTTCCCTTTTTCTATTTTATTTTATATATTTATTTTAGGGTAATGTTAAGCTGTTCTGCTTTTTTAAGCTAGCGGTATTACTATCCGCTCTGGCCCCTTTAACCGATATGGCCTCGTTAATTATTTATCTATTTGATAGTTATAATTTTTTTTTCCGTTTATTTAAGGCATTGTTACGTGGGTCTGTTTTTTGAGCTAGCGATGTTATTATCTGCTCTGGCCCCTTGATTGATAAATATTAACTCTTTGGCTATGTTTATGTTTATTTACTTATTTGATGGTTTGGATATTTATATTTTGTGTTTTATGTCTATTGATTTTAGGTAATTAAGTATATTTATATAGATAGCATTTACGTTTTTGTTATACCTTTTATCTAGAATTTGGGGGAATGATGTAACTGAGTCAAGTTTTCTTTGTTGTAGTTGGAAGACGGTACGTTGTCGATGATATTTGTAACATATGTTGAATACATGTTCCAATGTTTCAGTTTCTGGACAGTGTGGACATTTATCCGGCGTGGGTCCTGTACTTATATGTTTCATAAAACTGCCATTTAGTAGTGTTTTACCTGTTCTGATTCTGTTGATTATTTTAATATCAATGGCTGCCAGGCTTTTTGGTAAACGTTGAGTTCTAGTGACCTCTTTTTGTAGTTGGTATAGATGTCTACCCTTTGTGGAGTTTTCCCATTGTTGTTGCCATTTATTATTAATTCTGTCCCTGACTTGACTATATAGTTCCTGAGTGTTGTACTGTACGGGTTCAATTTGGTCTTTCATCAGACTGCTTTTTGCTGCTTTGTCTGCTTTTTCATTTCCAGGCAAATTGATGTGAGATGGCACCCACAAGAAGTGTATGGTTTGGTGTGATTTATCTGCTTCCCTGATGGTCAGCATAGTGTCCTCTAGAAGATTTTGTCTACTTTTGGAATTACCTGTCTCAATACTTTCAAGTACACTAAGTGAGTCTGTTATGATTACGTACTGTTTTTGATTTTGTGTTACTATCCATTTTAGGGCTCGGTTGATGGCCCAGAATTCCGCGGTATATATGGAACACTCATCCGGTAGTCTTGTCGTAAATGTGATCTGATGTTCTGGGATCACTACCGCTGCAGCCGTTCTATGTAGTTCTTTAGATTTTGAGCCGTCAGTATAGATTTTTACATATCCATCATAGTTGTTGTTGACGAGGTTTTGTACTTGTGTTAATGTGATATTGGGGTTGTCGCGCTTATGTACCAGTTGGAGTGCTGTTAGGTTGATGTTAGGTTGGTTATTTCTCCAAGGTGTGGGGTCCTTGATAAGTAGTTGTTCTGCTTGGAGTTCTATTTGATTGAGTTCTTTGCAGAGTGTTAGTATTTTGTTAGCTGCTGGAGGATGTGGTACCAGTCTTGAGCTAAAGGTGGTTTGACATTTACTTATTATGTTTCTGGTGGGATTAATCTCCTTATGTATTGAGATTCTACAGGCGTATCTAAGTATGTGTTCTTCTCTTCTCAGTTGTAATGGTGGTTCACATGCGAGGATTTGTAGTT
This sequence comes from Unio pictorum, assembly GCA_030141615.1. NCBI lineage: Eukaryota > Metazoa > Mollusca > Bivalvia > Unionida > Unionidae > Unio > Unio pictorum. Next base: position 13,585,703 of record JARLTB010000042.1, on the reverse strand, counting down.
CTTCCAGGGAGGTGTTCGGTAATGCACCAGTGCAAAGTCTAAGTGCTCTATATTGGATGCTATCTAGTTGTCTAAGTGTTTCCTTGTTGGCTGAGGAATAGATCTGGGAGCCATAGTCTATCTTACTTCGAATTACAGATTTGTAGATCATTAGCATAGTTTGCTGATCAGCTCCCCATGTAGTACCTTTGATGTTTTTAAGTATGTTTAGATCTTTTTGACATTTTTGAATAGTTTGTTGTATGTGTGATTTCCAATTGATTGTTTCATTTAGTAGCATTCCCAGGAAGTGGGTCTCCTTTTGGAATTGGATGGGCTGATTCTGCATATATAGTTTAGGGTATTTAGGTTGTTTATTAGTTGGGGAGAAGAGCGTGGCAACTGTTTTTATTTGGGATATTTTGAAACCCCAGTTGTTGGCCCATGTGCCGATGATGTCTATTCCTTTCTGAATTTGAGTGATGTTCTTTTGACTATTCGGGTTTCCTGCTTTCCAGATACTACTGTCATCGGCAAATTGTGACAGATCAACTGGGCAATTTTTGAGATAGTTGGTTAGATTGTTGACCATTAGATTGAATAGGGTTGGGCTAATCACACTTCCTTGGGGGGTTCCATTATCCAGTGTATATGTTTGGGACAAGGTCTCTCTTACTCTAGTTTTAAAGGTTCTTCCCGTAAGGAAGTTTGCTATCCAGCGGTGCATTCTTCCTGTTATGCCTAATTGGTTGAGTTGAGATATGAGGCCATTGGTCCAGACTAGGTCGAAGGCTTTCTCTAGGTCTAGAAATATTGCTATTAGGTGTCTATCTCTTTTCCTTTTGGCATTAAATGCTAATTTGATGTTGGCTTCCAGACGGATTAATTGATCAAGTGTAGATCGTTTATTCCTAAATCCACTTTGGGTTTCAGCCAGTAGTTGATTTTGTTCTAGGTGGTGTTTTAATCTATTGTTAACCATTGTTTCCATTACCTTACAGATTGTATTAGTTAGTGAAATAGGTCTGTAGGAGGTTACATTAGTAGGGTCTTTGCCTGGTTTTGGGATGGCTATGATTATGGCTCGCTTCCATAGTGTGGGGATGCGACCTGTTCTCCATATCAGATTTATTAAGTTTAAGGTAATGCTCTGCATATTGGGTGGTAATTGTTTGTATATTTCATAGCCTAGGTTATCCTCTCCTGGTGATGTACTTTTTTTTTGGCTGAGGGCTTGTCTCCATTCTTTCAGATAAAAAGGGTCATTCAGTGGCGAATCTCTGTTGTCTCGATCTTTGAAAATGTGGGGAAATTCTTTTTCTAATGTTGATTTTTGATGTAAAAACTCGTGTTTATGATTGTCATCGCTGCTGGAGTTAGCAAAGTGTTGGGCTAACTTCTCTGCTACTTCCATGTTGTTTTTTGTTCCCTGGATTTTCGGCGCTGTTGTGGGTGTTTTGGCAGCTAATGCCTCTATTCCAAAAACTAATTGTAAACCCACTAAACTTAGTGTCCCTTGGTGGACAAATGAAATCAATAATATTAGACAAAACAAACGAAAAGCATTAAATAGATTTAAACGTACAAATAATACTGAGCATTTTAAAGAATATAAAAAATATGACACTGAATTAAAATATGCAATAAAACAGGCTAAAATAAATACATGGCAAAAATATTGCAGCAACCTACATTGTAAAACCAACTCAAAACAAGTCTGGGATAAAATTAGAATAATTAGGGGTAAACATACAAATAATACGCCCAAAATAAATAATACCAGTAATCATAAAGAGCAAGCTGACTCATTAGCAACACATTTCCAAGCTATGAGCAGTAATACAAATCACACCAAGAAATTCCAGGACCATAGAAATAAAATTGAAACAGACTATAAACATACATTTGCAGATTTAGGGACCAAAAACTCTTATTTAAATGACAAAATTACCATTAATGAATGGTATCAAGCCCTTAAAACTAAAAAAGATACCTCACCTGGAGAGGATACAATAGGATATTCAATTTATAAAAAAATTGCCTATCAACTTTATACAAATTATATTAAATATGTATAACAAGATTTGGAGTACCGGTAAACTCCCCATAAAATGGAAAACAGCAGTAGTTATTCCCATACTAAAACCAAATAAAGACAGAAATGATGTAAATTCATACAGGCCTATTTCCCTTACAAATATAATATGTAAAATTATGGAAATTATTATCAATAATGGACTTAAATATCATTTAGAAACCAATAATCTCATATCTAAAAATCAATGTGGTTTTCGTAATAATAGATCTACTATAGATCAACTAATTAAATTAGAATCTGCCATTAAACTTGCTTTCAATAACCATCAACGTAAAAACAGAAACCTTATTGCTGTCTTTTTAGATATGGAAAAAGCATTTGATCTTTTTTGGACTAAAGGATTATTAGCTAAATTAAACCAATATGGTATAACAGGCAATATATATAACTTTATAAATGACTTTCTAATTGATCGTAAAATTATTACTAGGATAGGAACAACTTATTCTGAAAAGTACACTTTAGAAAATGGTACCCCTCAAGGGAGTGTACTCAGCCCTACCTTATTTAACATTATGATAAATGACTTGGATAAAAATTTAGCTACTCCGCAAGTTGAACTATCACAATTTGCCGATGATAGTGCCCTATGGCGAGCGGGCGACCCATCAAATCGAAACCATATTGCTGAAATACAAAACAGTTTAGATAATATAGGTAACTGGGCTGATAAATGGGGATTTAAATTTTCACACCAAAAAACAGTAGCTGTACTATTTACCCCTTATAAAAATAATATAATATATCCAAAACTCACCCTACAAAATCAAGATATAACATTTGTAAAGGTAGTTAAATTTCTAGGAATGTACTTTGATCAACATATGAAATGGTCATATCATATTACAGACCTAATTAAAAGGTGCAATTTAGACCTTAATCTAATTAAAAGTATTCAAGGTACACATTGGGGTGCCTGTCAAAAAACAATAATTACTCTATATAAATCACTTATTAGATCTAAAATTGATTACGGATGCCAGCTGTATGCCACGGCATCACCAACACTGCTCAATAAAATTGCACAAATTCAACGAAAAGCCCTCCTTATAGCAACTGGGGCATTGCCATCTACGTCCACAGAGGAGTTGCAGGTCCTGGCAGGTGAACTTTCACTTCATTTGAGAAGACAAGAGGTCATGTTGAGATATGTCGCTCGTTTGTCAACTCATAAGGAAACACACCCCACATTGCAGGCTATTAAAAAATGCAATAAACCACTAATAAAACGAGGCAAATATTCTAACTCATTTGGTAAACAGATAAATAATATAAAAAACAAACTCCCAGTTGATATATTTCAAGTACAAAAAATTAAACCTCCAATTATAATTCCCTGGAGATTGAATTATATACACGTAGATCTCTACTTACTAAATCAAGGTAATAAAATACAGGATCCACATTATTTGAAAATGCTTGTAAATGAGAAGATAAATAATAAGTACAAAAACCATTAAAAAATTTATACGGATGGTTCTAAAACAATCAATCCTGCACGAACAGCAGCAGCATGGGTCATACCTAATTTACAAATAAAAGAGGGCAAACGTTTACCAGACTATTGTTCCATATATAGTGTTGAATTTTGAGCTATACTACAAGCTCTGATATGGTATACAACAAAATAAACCTTCAGAAACACTAATTGTCAGCGACTCGCTTAGTGTCCTAAAAACTATTCATAATAATAACTCTAATAGCAGGAAAAACTTCCTTTATCAACTACAATATCAAATAACTAAACTCAAAACACAAAATATTATAGTAGATTTTCTATGGGTACCTTCACACATAGATGTAAAGGGAAATGAAGTAGCTGATCAATTAGCTAATAATAAACTAAATGAACTGCATTATGACCCATTACAGTATAGCCATACTGAAATATATAGATTAATACATGACATGATAAATAACATATGGCAAAACACCTAGAGCTTATCCAATAAAAGGAGAGTATTACATAATATTATAAAAACTGTTAAAAGAACAGCAATAATACTAGGCAATACAAGGAGGGAACAAATTAAAATTAATAGGATAATAATAGGAAAAACAAAGCTGGCTAACAGCTTTGGTAAACATCTAGGACCATTTCCCCCTAACATAAACTGCTTTAAATGCAAGCAACCAGAAGATTTAGATCATATATTTAACAAATGCACAAACAATATTATCCATAGAAACACACTTAAAAATAAACAAAAATTAGGGACATCAATAAATGTATATCCAAATATACTTAATCTAACACAACCCAATATCCAATTAACTGCAAAAAAAACATAATCGATTTTCTTATTAATTCAAACTTAATTGATAGAATATAACATTATTATAGGATATTATATAACAAATCAATTCCCTAAAATTGATAATAAAGTAAAACATAAGTTAGATTAGCCTGTGACTCTGTTGGAGTTGTGATCTAGGTGGGTGTCGATACTGAGTTCATACTGAACTTATACGCGCCTTGCGAGTTTACACTCACTCTTGATCATGGTTCTGACAGAGATTACCGCTATATAGCCTATATTGAAATTTTTTATACTCATGATAATTTAATTAACATTATAAATATTAAAATAATTTTAATAACAATAAATAGTTAATTAATACTTAAGTTTAAGACTAGCCTGTGACTCTGTTGGAGTTGTGATCTGGGTGGGTGTCGATACTGAGTTCATACTGAACTTATACGCGCCTTGCGAGTTTACACTCACTCTTGATCATGGTTCTGACAGAGATTACCGCTATATAGCCTATATTGAAATTTTTTATACTCATGATAATTTAATTAACATTATAAATATTAAAATAATTTTAATAACAATAAATAGTTAATTAATACTTAAGTTTAAGACTAGCCTGTGACTCTGTTGGAGTTGTGATCTGGGTGGGTGTCGATACTGAGTTCATACTGAACTTATACGCGCCTTGCGAGTTTACACTCACTCTTGATCATGGTTCTGACAGAGATTACCGCTATACAGCTTATATTGAAATTCTAAGTGTAATCTGGGAAAACCTTCATATTAATATCACCCTCTTTTTCCAAGCTCTTTCCTGTCAGAATAAAAAAGCTAATGGCACTTAATATTCAAAATTATTCGATTAATAACGATCTTGAACTGGACTTCGCAGAAAGTGAGGAGTGCATAGACAATATTCAAGGAAAATAAATGGAGCCATTGTTGCTATCACTGACATCAAGGGAAACGTGGAGGACCAGACTACAGAACAGCCCTTCTTAGGGCTACTGAATGTGCATTGTTGTAATTGTGTTGTACCAAATCTATTTCCCACCCTTTGTATCTCTTAGGAATAGGGGAAGACTAGTGGATCTGTGGGGACACAGGCTCTTTTCTTTATAGGAATTGCCTGGATTGGTGTACGCACATGTGTACAGCCTGGTACATCTCTGTGCTAATCTAATCAGTCCCTCAGGGAAGCTGGTGTTGACCCATTCCCCCCCTCTTTTTCTAAATCTCTATGTCTGTTTGTTTGTATGACCCTGTCGGTTTCTTTGTTACGTGTTCTTAGATATTGAATTCTCGCTATATTGATTGATATGAGAATTCCATTTGACTAACCAAACATCAAATCTCAAATATGATCATTCGGATCACACCCAACCAAATTCATAACTTAAAACAATCTAACCTGAACAAAATCAAATAGTCACTCTGACACCTTAGTGTAGGTATTTTGTTTTTTCTAGGGTGAATTTCCCTCTTCGAGAAGGGATTTTCGCCGGCCAGTAGGATGGTGGTGATTTGTACAGTACACCTTGTACTTAATTAGGGGCATAGTGATAAGCGTTAGGAAATTCCGTAACTTGTATATCTCGACACAAGTGCACAGGTGGCTTACACATGATTGGTGTAGGGCATCCACTAGTATAACTGGATTAAATTTGAAACAAATCAAAGGGACTGCAACCTCATGGACAACACATACACTTACTTACATATATGACCTTACTAGAAAATATAAGGTAGTCTTAATCCAGGACTATCAGGCCCCCGCAACACAATGTTGCAATAATAATGAAATACAATAAATAACATTAAAACAATTCACATCACAACATAGTATAGCACTTCCACTTTGGCACATGTCCTATGGGGTTGCAATTATTAACCTAGGGTGTGGCGCCTCGTGTTTCTTCGTTGGGGTCCGGGTGTATGTGCGGCGCTGCCTCTGCGTGTGGGACGACGATGAATTAATGTTCGGCATCCTTTCCGCCTTTGCCTCTTCCTGCTGACCTGCCGATGAAGTTGATAGAGGTAGGTGTGGATGGGTCTTGCCTACCTACCCCAGGGCTTCCATTTATACCGATAGTTACTTATTAGTAATTCGGTATAACGCCCAAATTGATAAGTGTACTACTGTGCACATATAAAAAGGGTAAATAAATGTCCGGCGATATGCTCGATATAAAAGTTGCCCAAATGTTCCTAGTGAACGGTGGCAACTTTAAAACACCAACTAGTTAGTTAGGGTTGTGATAATTTGCGTTTGCATAAAGTCATTGTGACTGAATATTAAAGCCATCCTCCTGCAATGTCCGTTAGATTGACGCCGGGTAATGAACCTATTTTGGGTATTTGTGGGGGTGGGGTGATTTTAGTTGGAATGTTATATTATATACTGTCAGACTTATCTATTTCCCGAAGGAATATTAGAATCAGTTCTGCAGTTAAGTTAGGATTAGGATTTGTAGAAAAAAGAAAAGATGGGTATGTTGTGCTCGAGCCGATTTTTCCAAGAGAGTTTGCAAGTTTATTTCTTGCTACCCTATATGATGGGCACACGTTAAAAACATGTGTTAGGTCTTCTAATTTTTGGCAGTTTGGGCAAGATGTAATTCTTCCGGGGTTAGACTTGTTATATTTGCCCATGCTGCCGGCTAGCAGAGTTTTTCCTGTCTTGATACGATTGATAATTCTTTCAAGATGTGTATGTTTAATCTCTGCGCTAATAATATTCCTGGATACTTGTTTGTGAATAGAGTATAGTCTTCGTCCTTTATGGCTGGTATCCCATTGTTCTTGCCACTTGTTCATAATTTTTTTGGTAATGACGCTGTATAGTTCTGTTACCGAATACTCTATATGTTCTATCTCGTTGTTGTTGAGGTTATTTTTTGCAGCTAGGTCGGCTTGGTCATTACCAAACAAGTCTATGTGAGATGGTACCCACATGAATTCAATTGTTTGGTTAAGGTTAGCAAGATCATTGACAAGTAGTCTAGCTTGTTTTTGGTAATTGCTACGACCTTTGGAGAGGCCAGATTCAAGTGTTTTGAGGACACTGAGTGAGTCACTAATGATGAGTGATTTAGTAAATTTATGGATTTTAATCTGGTTCAATGCCTTTGACATTGCCCAGAATTCTGTAGTATAGATAGAGCATAAGTCAGGGAGCCGACTCCCTATTGTTATATTTAATTCAGGGATAGTAACTGCTGCAGCTGTTCTATCTGGATTTGTTGATTTGGATCCATCGGTGTATATCTTGACATAGTCCTTGTAGTTGGTGTCTAAGTTATGTAGAATCTTCGTTCTTATCACGTGCGCATTGCTTCTTTGGATCCGAATGTTGTGGCTTCTAGGTTAATTTTTAATGGAATATTCATCCTAGGTGTTTTATCAGGATAAGCGATTTGAACAGCATGGAGATCTTTAATGCTTAATTCTTTGCTTAAGGTGTGAATCCTTTTCCCGGATGGCTGGAATGGTACTAACCTCTTGCTGAAGGCTTTATTGCATTTATTAATTGTTGTTTTGGTGGGGTGGTTTGCGTTATGTATCGAGATTCTGACCGCATATCTAAGAGTTAGTTCGTCTCTTCTAAGTGATAATGGCATTTCACCAGTGATGATTTGTAATTCTTCTTTTGAGGTGTTTTTTCAGGGTACCTGTACAAATGCGTAATGCTGTGGCTTGTATTTGATCTAGTTTCCTCAGAAGACTTTTTCTAGCAGATGCGTATACTTGACATCCGTAGTCAAGTTTAGATCTAATTAGGGCCCTGTAGATCATCAGAAGGGTCTTTTGGTTAGATCCCCATTTTAATCTTTTAATGTTTTTCATGAGTGTAAGATCTTTTTTGCATCTGCGGGTCAGATCTTGAATGTGGTATTTCCATGTTAGGTATTGATCGAATGTCATGCCCAGGAATTTGATCGTGGTCTCAAATTTAATTAATTCCCCTTGAATATATAGCTTTGGTGCTTCTACTGCTTTTTTCTGATTTGGCGAAAAAATTATACCCCTTGTTTTGCCCTTTGAGAGTTTAAACCCCCATTTGTCAGCCCAAGTTCCAATTTTGTTGAGGCTGTTTTGGAGAGTATCGATGACTTTTTGACTTGTTGGGTCGCCCGCATTCCATAGTCCGCTATCGTCTGCAAATTGTGAGAGGTCTACTTCGTTGGGATCAACGTTGAGTTCCAGATCGTTAATCATAATGTTGAATAATGTAGGGCTAATGACACTACCCTGTGGCGTGCCGTTGTCCAAAAAGAATTCCTCAAAGAGTGTATCTCCTATTCTAACTCTGATGCGTCTATTAGATAGGAATTGTTTTATCCAGGCATGCATTTCACCATTTATACCATAGTGATTTAATTTGGCTATGAGGCCATTGGTCCAAACCAAGTCAAATGCTTTTTCTAGGTCTAAGAAAATTGCAGTCACGTGTCGATTTTTTTTCCCTATTATTGTGGAATGCTAGTTTTATTTGGGATTCTAGTCGAACTAGCTGATCTATAGTTGATCTATTATTCCGGAAGCCGCTTTGATTATTTGATAGAAGGTTATTGCTCTCTAAATGATGTTTCAATCTATTGTTACCATGGTTTCCATAACTTTACAGACTGGTCAATCAATCAATCTGAGTTTTATAGTAACCACCGGCCACTAAGGGTCATATGGGCTACTTTTATATCCAGCATATCGCTGGACATTTATTTTCCCTTGGGGAAGGGTCGTTACTCCCCCCCTCAGGCATTTATATGCATACCAATGCACTTATCAATTTGGGCGTTATACCGAATTACTAATTAGTAACTATCGGTATAGATGTAAGCCCTGGGGTAGGTAGGTAAGGCCCATCCACAACTCCCCTATCAACTTCTAGATGCGGCACCTGCAGGAAGAGGCAAAGGCGGAAAAGGTCCCAGTCAGGCTCGAATTACTAATTAGTAACTATCGGTATAGATGTAAGCCCTGGGGTAGGTAGGTAAGGCCCATCCACACCTCCCCTATCAACTTCTAGATGCGGCACCTGCAGGAAGAGGCAAAGGCGGAAAAGGTCCCAGTCAGGCTCTCCGTCGTCCCACACGCAGAGACAGCGCCAAACGCACACCCACACCCACCCACGAAGAAACACGAGACGCCCCCAAGGCACTCCCGGAGAACACAACCCGCGAAGCAGCAACACACACCGAACACGCAAGGACAAAGACAGCAACAGCCACAGACGCCACACCCTGCCGAATGCTCCCTTGGTTTTGTATCAAATTCAGTCCAGTTGTGCTAGTGGATGCCCTATACACCAATGATGTGTTAGCCACCTGTGCAATTATATCGAGATTTATAAGTTACAGAATTTCCTAACACTTATCACTATGCCCCTAATTAAGTACAGAGTGTACTGTACAGTTCCCTATCCGGCCGGCAAAAGACCATTCTGAAGAAGGAAATTCACCCTAGAAAAAACAAAAAACCTATACTAGGGTGTCAGAGTGACTATTTGTTTTGTTCAGGTTAGGTTGTTTTAAGTTATGAATTTGGTTGGGTGTGGTCCGAAATGGTCATATTTAATTTGATGTTTGGTTAATCAAATGGAATTCTCATACCAATCGATATTGCGAGAATTCAATGTCTATGCACATATAACAGAGAAAACCGACAGGACAATACAGACAGACAGACAGATTTAGAAAGGGAGGTGGGAGGGGTCGGTCAGCTTTTGTGCGGGAATGATTGGGTTAAGCACAGAGATGTACCAGGCTGTACACATATGCGGGCCCCAATCCAGGCGATTCCTAGTATAGGAAAGGGCCTGTTTCCTCGCAACTGCATAAACTTTCCCCTATTCCCGAGAAGAGACAAAAGGTTGGGGATAGGTACAGTACAATTACAACAATGAACATTAAGTAGCCCTAAGAAGGGCTGTTATGTAATCTGGTCCTCCACGTTTCCCTCGGTGTCAGTAATAGCATCAGCGGTTCCATTTATTGTCCTTTGAATATTGTCTATGCATTTCTTCCAATCCTCTCTTCCTGTGAAGTCCAGTTCAAGGTCGTTAGAAATTAACCGGATAATTTGGAATATTAAGTGCCATTAGCTTTCTTAATTCTATATATGCAACCCCATAGGACATGTGATGAAGTGATGGTAATGCAACTTTATTGTTGCGACATTGTGTCGCTGGGCCTGATAGTCCTGGATTAAGACTACCTTATGTTTCTATTTGGGGTCATATAAGTATGATTGTAAAGTAAACTTATTGTTTGAGTGTAAAGTAAACTTATTGTTGTAACATTGTGTCGCTGGGCCTGATAGTCCTTGGTTAAGACTACCTTATACTTCTGTTTAGGGCCATATAAGGAATAGATATATAATATGTAAAGGTTTTTAATATTATGTGTTGTGTTGTCCATGAGGCTGCATATAAGAGGGTAAAGATAGTAGAGCTTGGAAAAAAGAGGGTGATGTTAATAAGGAGGTTTTTTTCCCAGACTACACTTATTTGTTATATTTGATGTGCCTGTTTGTCGTATGACACTATACCAGGTCATGAAAGGAGGGTTGATGTAAATTTGCGTTTGCATAAGGTTATTTAACGACCTCTTATTGACACCCCTCCTCCTTTCATTTCCCTAACAGTGGTCACAGACTTATCACATCTTTAAAATTTTTTTTCTATTAATCCTTAAGTCAATTGTAGCAATGTAACTCCCGTTTGGCGGGATGCGCATTTAAGTGCAGAGTGTGGGTTGGTATTAACTCGCAAGGTGCGTAGAGTTCTTTGACCCTATATTGACACCCATCCTCACTCTTTTCCCACATGCGCCCCTAGCCGGTGTCACATAATGTAAAATTGTATTATATTATTATTGTTATTGTATGCATTTTTATTTTATTTTATCTATTATCTTACTTTTATGAATAAATAATCCCTTTATTGATAGAAACATATATAACCCACCTTAGCGGGATGCGCAGTCAGGCCAGAAGCGTGGATTGATATAAACTCGCAAGGTGCGTAGAGTTTTATAACCCTATATTGACATCCATCCTCACTCCTTTCCCATCTGCGCCCCTGGCTGGTGTCACATAGTGTAATTAGATTATTGTTACTATTGTTGTTATTAATAGTTTATCCAATTTTATCTATTAAACCTGCTTTTATAAATAAATAATCCCTTTGTTGATAGAAAAATGGAGACTACCCCTGCTTTATATAGGTTCAAGCGCGGACGTGATAGAAAACACCCCTCTACGGTTGAGGGTTTGGAAACGTTTGGATAGTTTGATGTGAGGGATAGAAAGAAGTCAAAGAGCATCTATTGTTACGTATATTTGATTTAAATCATTTATTTTTAATTGTCAGATCCAAATTTGTCATTTTGGGTTTTAAAATTCATTAATTGGGAAATTATTCTAGAAAAATCTCTATGACCATACTTTATCTGTAAACATGTTTTTGACCTTGGCTTGTTGACCTAATTTCTGACCCTGCTTCAGACAGTGTCAACTAGCTTCTAAAACGATTGGCTAAAATCTAGGGACATCTTTTTATTTTTAGTTCTTGTGGGTAGGAAATGACTGATTTTTTTTATCTAGATCTTTCCTTGCGTACGTGTTTAAATGATTGTACGTTTGTTCTATGACCTTCTATGAACTTCCATAAAATCACGTGATTACTTGTTTACGAAAATAAACAGGTATATAAATTATTGTTTGGAAGAGAACAATTTAGTAGAATCTGGGCTTTTAAGTTAATAGTTGTGTTTTGGGTTATATTGGCATTTGTGTCAATTCGTTGAAGCAAGAGGAATTAATTTATTTATATGGAAAAGAACATGTGCTCATGATTTCATTTGGATGATTATAAAACAAGAACTGCATCACGTGACATCGTCAGCCATTTTGGATTACATCGTCAAGATTCGAACCTGGAACTATTAGAACATTTATTTATCAGGACTCTTGCAATTCCATTAGTGGATTATTTTTGTGAATTTTATATTGGATTAATGTTGGATTTGATTCTCTAAAACCGTAAGTTTATTTATTTTATGAAAATAATTGTACTTAATAAATTCATTGTTAACGTTTTACAAGCTTGTTAGTTTTCACTCTTTCTGTGTTGCTGCTTATTCGAACCTAAGCACGTAACACTATATTAATAAAAATGTAAAACAAACGACAGACGCATTGGTTTCAAAACACATTTTTGTTTAAATAACAAAACAACTCACAAAACACAATTTTTTCAAATAACAAACATTTTTTTTTCTTCAATAACACCAATACATTATCTTTGACATGGTTGACAACGTTGTGAATTAAATTGAGATTTCCACTGTTGGTAAATGGAATATTTTGTCCTAGTTCTCCTTTTATAGTAATGTTGACACTGTCAAAATACGACTTACTGACGGGCAAATAATGAGGATGTACAAATTCGCGATGAACGTGATAGGTATTTCCACCTTCCTCGTCAGCGACTGTGGCAGAATCCACTTTGAAAGGAATGACACGCAGTAACGGTACAGAGGTGTGTCCTACCACGTTGTACTCCACCACATCGGAGTACACAAACATCAAGTTGAGTCCTTGGTTCAGTTTTACAGGGAATCGAAAATATTTCGCAAAATCCGAGTTACTGGTTATGGGTTGTATTTGATTTTTCTTGACCATCTTTGTGTCTAAAATATCATACAATTCAGGACAAAAGTTAATAGCCATTATTTTTTCCTCTGAAAATTTCATCATGAGGTGACGAGCCACTGTATGGTACTCAAAGGTAACATTTTTTGGGGTTTTGTGACCTCCATGGCTTTACCAAACACGGTATTGAACCTGGTAGCAAGTGTACTCACTAAATGTTGACCACTAAAATAATAGCCTGCAGGAATGGTGAACAAATGAGTGGAGAGATGTTTAGTTGGGGGCCCATCTGATTTCTTTGTGCCTCGTGCGTCTAAGGCATCTTGCAATTGCTTGTCAATCACTTCTACTGTAAAAGTGTTTTGATTTTCGACGATGTTTTAGATTTGTGTCGGGTGTATTATTTCCACTAAAGCTACTTCCCAATGAGCATCTTGATCCAAATGCATGGCTTGAGGTAATTTAGCCGTGTAACAGCACAACGTGTTGTTAGGAAACACCTCCATGGAACTGTCACTGGGTAACGTTAAGTAAAATTGGTTAATAGTGTTGTTCATAATTCCAATGTTCTTCTGTCTGAGGAGTCACTCGAGGTTAAAGGAGTGTCTAAAAGAGGATTGTGATTGGAAGGGTGACTGTGAGGAGAATGACTAACGTTGAACGCAAGGCTCCCAATATTGTTACTGTTGTTCCCATTGTAAGAGTATTTCAGGGAAGGATTGGGAAGAAGATAACCGATGCAACTGCTGAGTAAAATGGTCCACAATTGTTTGTCTCCTTGTTGCAAACTCAAATTAGCAATAGCTGCACCGATAACACAATACACCATAAAGATTTGACAGAAAAGGACGATTTAGGTTTTAGGTACAGGCTCTCCACACCACACCCACAAGGGTTCTTTTTGTAAATCTTGCAAGATGAAGTGGGTGAAGGAGTAGTCACTGTGGTCGCTGAAGTTGTATTGAAGGTCATGATGGTCATTTCTTTTTATAGTCGATGACTTGCGAAGCGTCAATCCAAGAATCAAAACTAGGAGGATATCCTTTCCAACATACTTTGACTTCTTTGACACGACGTTTTCCTACTTTTCGGGTTCTTCGTTCGAGAATGCTTTCAATGTCTTCTTTTTTGGTGACACGTTTTCTAACTTAGGCAAGTAATACGTTCCTTTTAATACTTCTCAGTTCATGTCTTCCAATTTATAGACGGTAGGATGACGATCACGCACTCGCCCAGTAATACGAAACAATTCGGTGGCCCAGTTGGGTAAGTAACCATTGTCGAAAGTGCGTTTGGTTCTGCCAATGCGTACCCAATCTCCCGGAGTTAACACTTCTCCAACTTTCTTGGGGACAGCCATCGTCCGGGACGTACCAAACAGACACTCAAAAACACTCACTTCGTTGTCGGGTGTCACATCTTGTGTGGCACCTCCAATGCTTCTATTGTAAGATTGATTGTAGGCTTGGACTAAGTGCGGTAAGACGTCCATGTACTTGAGAGTGTGTTGATGCGTAAAATATTTCCACATGCGTTCTTTCAAGGTACGTTGAAAACGTTCCACGATACTGTCTTTGGTTTCAGGATTTTCGGTGGTAAAAAATGAATGTCACGTTTCTTTAATTCTCGTTGGAAAGCTTGGTTCAGAAATTCGGTGCCTTTGTCGGTTTGCCATCGAAGAGGGTGACGACCACTTTGTTTCAACACCAGTTGCAAAGCTCGTACTAACTCTCCGCTCGATTTGGAACTCAACGGTACGACCCAGGCATATTTAGAAAAGACATCGATGACACAAAACAAATATTTGTAGCCACGATTGTAGGTGGCTAAATGAGAGACATCGGCTAAATCGGCTTGCCATTGATGATCGATGCATTCCACTTAAGTGCGACTTCTGTGAAATTTTTGTCGAATGGGTTTATGTAAAGTGTACGTCGCTTGTTCTTGTAACCATCGTTGTACTTTCAGGCGAGTTTTTGCAGCACGATACAATTTCTGAATGCCTCCGTAACATGCAGGGTAAGCTGGATCGTTGTAAATGCTGGCTAATACCTTCTCCATGGTTTTGTTAATAAGGTACCCACTCTTCGATGATACTGCTTTGGGTGGGACGAAATGGGGGATGTTTGGAAATGGCTTTACGTGTCCGATGTGCCACAGGAGTTGACGTCGTGAGTACTGGTGGTAGTGGTGGAGGTGGCAAATATAACTTTGGTCTTCTTTTCTTTTCTCACTTCTGGTTTCCTTTCTTTCTTTTTCACAGGAGGAGTGGCCATCATCTTTTTAACCCACGTTTTGAGTTCTTCTCGTTGGAGAGTAAGGGAAGGGGTCAACAAGGAAGCGGCAATCTTACTCGGAATGGGAGTGGCAGTGGGTGTTTGAAAGATATCATGGGGTTCTTCTTCCTTGGGTAATGGTGGAATGACGTCTATTTTGGCCACTGTAGATGGAGAGAGCGACGGACTATTCATCAGAGCCTTCAAATCGGACAGAGTCTGTAGAACTGTTTGTTCCATAGCTTTTCGATGAAAGAGTTGTAGTCGTTGCAACAGTTGACCGTACTTTTGCGATTTTTCGGTTTCGGAGAAATCGTGGCGATGCATCAAGGATTGCAATTCGTGTTGTAATTGGGACATCTCGATCAAATCAGGTTTGGGTGGTAAATGGGAGGTACGTTGTTCTTGCCAACGATGGCATTCCATCCATCGTTTGTAAGGGACTAAAGTCAGTTTTCGTCCTTCCATGGGCTTCCAAAGGTTACGTCTGAGATCGTGGTGCTCCATGGGTCCCTTTTATCTTCTGGAAGGATCATACATATTGCTACCCATACCTTGGGACATCCCTTGTGTCATCCCTTGTAAAAAAAACCTGGTAATATGCTGGATAGTATGCCGGATTTCGCTAATCCTCCAAACACAGGAAGAAGAAAGTATAAAAATCCTCCGCGTTGCACCAACATCTTTTTTTTTTTGACGGACGGGTATTTTCTTTTGGACCATTTGACGAAGAATGTGACGATGTTTGGCTAAGCATTTTATCTGGTGTGGAGACAAACGTATCATACCTTTCAAGACATTCAAACAACATTCGCACACGGTGTCGATGACATCTTTGGAGGCTGTTTTAATGATTTGTTTTTGCATGAGTTGAGAGGCTTTGGGCAGGACGGACAACACGTCTCCGTCTTTGACTAAACGAGGATGTAGTCCTTGCCTTTTCTTTCCCTTGTGGAGTGAATAAGAATGTTTATTGCGAGATGACATCTTTGCTTGTTCGTTCCACAATACCACTGACGTCAATGACTTGGAACACTCACCCTTTTATCTTTTTTTTTTGTTCCAATACTTTATAAGTTCCATATATTTCTCTCTTTTAAAAGGATTCATCATGGGTATAAATCCTCCGCGTTGCAACAACATCTTTTTCTTTTGACGGACGGATATTTTCTTTTGGGTCTTTTGACGACAAACGTGTCGATGTTTGGCTAAACGAGAAGGTAGTCCTTTCCTTTCCTTTTTTTTGTGGGATGAATAAGAATGTTTTCTGCGAGGTGATATCTTTGCTTGTTCGTTCCAGAATACCACTGGCGTCAATGACTTGGTACACACTCTCTTTTATCAACTTTTTTTGGGAACTACCGCTTCGTCAAAAAGGTAACGATGTGTTTCCGAAAATTACCAAAGTAACCTCCTTTTTGGTGACTTCTTTTTCTTTAAAGGACTACGTCTTTTGAGGGGTTGACGTCGATGTTTGGTTTTAAAGCCTTTTGTAGGATGACGAGATTGCCTTTTTTCTTTTCCTTTTTGGACAGCAGAACGACGAGGGTTGTTGTGTGCACGTTTTTGAGGAAGCATCATTGAGTTTTCAGAAGTGGTACAGAAATACTGATTCCCGTTGTTGTCCTCAAGTCATTTTTTATACTGTAATGCGACGCCACTGATTATCTTTCCGTCGTATCAACTTCATGGTAGGTAACACACGTTGTGAAGGAGTTCGCAATGGACTAAATCGGGAAGTTCTTGTTTGGACAAATCCAGTAAACTCTTTAACATGCCAGATCTTTCTTGGACTTTGACTTTGTGGGCAGGTACTTTGTGAGCAGCTGCTACTGCCGCTAATGTGGACGAGGGTGTCACCGGTGGAGGAGACGTTTTGGGAGACGCAGATTTCCAATGTTTCATCAAATTAGGAACGGGTGTCAAGTTGGATTTTGCTGGCATCACCAACAATGGAGAAGTGGAAGAACCCGAGGCTGCTGGAAACGCGGTCACTGGTCGTGCAGGTCGTGGTTTACGAAGGTAAGGTTGCGACATGGCCGAAGTGCCTCTTTTGCGGGTGACAGATTTTTTCTGTGGACTTTTCTTTTTCTGTGTTTTGGTCTTGGCACCATTGTTCATTTTCTTAGGGGTTCGTTTGGCTTTTTTTTCTTGGGGTGAACTTTGGGAGCATTGGGATCCCATTTTAAAAGGGAACGAATGATGATACCTCCTAGAGAACCACTACCTCCAGGTTTCAATATGATTTGCTTTTTGGTTTGAGTGTCGATGCGAGGATCGGCCAGTTGCGTCAAGGCTACTTTGTTTCTGTCAAAAAGCGTTTGGTTTGATGTGGAATGTGAATGATGCCTTGCAGTATTTGACGTGCTGTCACCGTAAACCATCGTAAGACTTCTTTGAGACTGGCTTCTAAGACGTGAGCACGTATTTGTGGATTTTTTTCGCGACTGATACCGTACAAGGCACGAATCAATTTGATGGGAAGATGAGACTAAAGGGACGTCATGTTGACAATGTATGAGACAAGGTCAAAGTGACCAAGGCTTTTATAGATTTTTTTAGTGGTTCATATTGTTATGTCAACGACTCGGTCCAGCAATTAACATGTTAAAAGGATGACGAAGATACAAGGCTTCTCAACTAGCATGATCTAAGTATTCGTCAATGACTTTGAATGTCGAGGAGGAAGGAGTAGAAATAGCAGAGTTAGCCATAGTAGTGTAGGGTATGACACTATTGACACAAAAACAGACAAGAAAAGAGGTTTTTATACTTTTTTCCAGACACGTTTTTGTCAATGCATGTTTAAATGAAAACAACACGAAAGACAAAAATACATAAAAGCCAAATGGATAAATACAGGAATAAAATGCACATGGAAACGATCAAAGTAGCATATAAACAAGTCACTGTACAACATTGTTTGGGTAACGAAGGTGTCCTAGAGGTAGTGTGTAATGTTCTTATAGTCTCTACATGGGGTACAGTAACATAGGTATCCTCTCGAAAGGGTCTTTGTGGGGGAATGTCCATGACAGTTCTGTCTTGAACAGAGTGATTGTTCTCGGTGACAGATTCTTTTTCTTCTTCTTCTGGCACTGTCACTAACACAGGTTTGAATGTGACTTTTCTCACTCGACGATGGATTTTACGATCACAACGCTTGGGCATAATGGGATGCTTCGTTTGTCCAAAACTCAAAATCCCAACATTTCCAGTTACGTACATCTGTCCAATGAGGGTGTAAATCACAAGCTACACCCACATCCTCGTACAACGCTTCCGTACGTAAAAGTTGACGAATCTTTTAATCCTGTAGAGGTCGAGACATATCCAGATGAAAGCATAAGGCTTTCAACAGAATGAGTCTCTCGTGGACATTTAAAGGAGTCAACATACTGTCTTTCTTGTAGGTAGTGTTCGTAAAGTGTCCACAAGGAATCAACAGGTAAACGAAATCCCAGAAAGCAAGTCACTAAAACACACACTACACGTCCACCCAAATTCATGGGACGCAGTTCATGTAATACGTGTTCGTAATCCTTCACCGTGTGAATATTCTCATTGATATCCTTCCACGGAGTCTGTTTGATCACAAGTGATAAAGGTTGTGGCATGGTCGTTCTATTTTATACTTTTTTATGTCGAAGACCATAAGTGTATATTCTGCACAGAATGATTTAAAATCTTCTCCTCCAAAAGCAAAAGTGATTAATATAACGTGTAATTTCGTCCCACTGCCGTTCAGGGTAACGGTCAAGAAGTATAAAAACATCTTCAGATGTAAACGAACTAAATTCGAATCTGTGAAAGGTAGACTTGATCCAGAGAAATCTGACACGTTGGTTAATTTTTGTCACTTTCCTCTTGTGAATTTCACGACACAAAAGTTCTACAGTCACCCATTGAGTTTTTTCTTTATCAAGGCCCTGTCAAACGTCCTTGTAGATCTTCTCTTGCAATTCGTGTGGTAATCCTTGAATATTATGTTTTATATTATATATTGGTCTAGGTTTGTCTCCAACCCAAACTGGTTTGTTAAACGACATGGACCAGTATTGTCACTTTCAATCACTAGGTTCCACTCAAGGTAGGTATTGACAATTCGGAGACCATCGACCATGTTAAATGGACACACCACAACTGAAACACTTGACTTTATCCCGTTCACCCAAGTGGAATAATCCGGCTCTGGCTAATTCTTCAGGAGCTGGTCCAGGCAGATATTTTGGCCATTTATGTTTGAAGGTTTGGAATCGACTTTTAATGTGACAGTATTCAGGCAAACTCGTAGGGAACGAATATTCGACTCTCCTCACTTCAGTTCGATGCAGGTACGATGAAATTCCTAGGAGTCCACGATAACGTGTGGCACCGCTTTCGCATCCCTCAGGTTTGACACGCACAGCATCACTTTCCATGGTAGATATAGGTATACTAGTCATAGCAAAGTTCCCACGATGTCCTGCTGAATCGCTGAGGTCACAGCGTCTGGCATCACTGCAATCGTAAGGTATAGCATCGCACTCTGTAACGCAAATACAATGATAACCGCAAGGACACTTACAGTTTCCTTCCGGACAACTTCCCTTGCAATGCATGGGTCTTATCCATCCAGTACTTTTCACACTCGGGGAAAGTACATTTGTTTTACAATCCCCAAACTTGAATGATGTCTGTTTAAACAGATTCATCTTGTGTCGCTTGGTCGTTGTAGTTACAAATGAACTTTTTGTCTTGGAAGTACCCCTTTTTATACGCTATTCAATCTCGACGTGACCGTACGGTAGAGTGAAGTGATTGGGAAGTCGTACTCTTTTTTGGTACACGATTTGAAAGACTTTATCCAAAGGTCGGCTAACGATTTGGTGTGTGGGTAAACGGACAATCTTGTGCGGTTCGTGGGTGGTCACTTTAAAAGTTTCATCCTGTCCAGACTGTAAGGCTTCTTGTAGCACGTTAAAGTTCACCACTCGACTGGTGCGATAATTGAGAGTCAATCCTTTCACTTTACATTCGGTATGCATTTCTCCTTGTAGGTCTTGGTATTCGTAGCCGTAATTTTTAGGACCGCCACTTGTAAAACATAGAAACTTGTCGTCGGGATGTTCATCGGTCCAGGCTCCTAAACGGTCTCCTTCGATGACAGGGTTATACTGGCTCGGTCGGTGAATGTAGATGCAACTGTCCGTGTCAAAATACAACACACGATCTCCTAACAGTTCTAACATTTCGTACAATTTTAAGCGAGCGTGGGCTGTTACGTAAGCCGCAATGATGACATTTCCAAATTTGGCGACTTCTACAAAGTCTAGTTCTTCTTCGTAATTGACTAAGATCAAGTCCTCACGAATGACGTCCACGTGTTTCATGACTTTGGTTTTGTCGTGAATCATCTGGAAGTAGCGGGAAGGTTCGGACAAATACTCCGTCTTGGGTAAAGATAGGTTCTTGGATGCACTTCTCGCACGCACGATGAGCCACGCATAAATTAGGAATGTGAATACCAGTCTCTTGCATGCAATCGAAATCAAAAAAGATAAAATTCCCTTTCTTCTGGGTATCTTCTGGTCGGGGTTGGTATTTTTGAATGAAGCATTCGTGCTCCAAGTCCACGATTTGGTGAAAATGTGACATCGTTTCTTCCCTCGACCAACGTCCACAAGTAGGGCACAATCTCAGAAGCTGACAAGTACTTTTCTGCTGTGAACCTTGCATCTTCAAATGTTGTTGGTAACATGTAAGACTGGCAAAAGTGCGCTGACAAACCAGGCAATGCACTCGTACTTGTCCTTTGTTCAGACAAGGTTGAGAGGCCAAACATCCCTCACATTTCGATCCACAATGCTTGTGTTTTTCTCCATTGTTATAACCATAGTCACATTTTTCACAGTAGTAACTGTATCCCAGAAATGAAGTAATGCTGGTAATGGTATCAAAATGGCCATCGTGATGATTGACGTGAATGTATTTTCCGTCTTTGAAATCGTGACCTCAAAACAAAAGAGGTCCACGCACTTCTTGAGGGTGTACTTTCAAGGTTAATGTGGAGCCAAGGCACCTTGCAATTTTTGCATTTCTGGAATACTGCAAGGGGTGTCTTTGAATATCCCTGCTTGCTGTAACAGGAGTTCTGCTTCACTTCGTTGTTTGGCTCGGTCTGATCGTTGAATACTTTTCCAGGCTCTTTTCCATTCTACTGTATCGTTCTTGTTGGCATACGTTTGTCCGCGACGATGGCTCGGGCTAAACACATCTGGTCTTGAGGATTGTTAATTCGGACGAGGCTTGTTTTGGTGTGGCGAAGTTTGTCGACCAATAACACTTTTTGCGTCCTGTCCCTTGGAGAATATAAATTTGGTCATGAACAGTGTGGCTTTTCCGTCAGCGATGTGAAACTTGTCGTTGGATTGTTGCACATGTTGAATTTTGTCGATGACTTTGGAAGGTGTTAATTCTGATGGACTGCTAAACTCGATCCAAAACGGGAGACTTCAAATTATCGTGATGAATAGAAAGTCTCAAGCGATCGTCTTTTTTGGCTTGACATTGCTGTTTCAGTGTAGTTAACACAGAATCCCACACCTCGGTAATAAACCCTTCTGTATTCTCCAAAGGTACATTGGACTTGAAATCTTTAAACTTTACTGCATACGTTTAAGCCGTTGTTCTAAATTTTTGAGAGGAACGCTTTTCCGTCTCTCGAATGTGATAGTAATTTTCAGGGTTTACTAAGGGTCTGGAACGTTGCTTGGACGTCGATTGTCTGAGTGTGGATTCGGGCTCACTCATGTCATCTTCAAAATCACTGGCATGAATTTGAGCCAAGACTTCAGCTACTGTGCTAGGCGATACATTACGTTTCTGTCTCTTACTGTCTTCTTTCTCCACATGATGCGGTCTTTTCATCTAGTCTGCAAAAAGTCAAATGACTACATTGTAAAGACCATGACCCCTATATATTCATGTCCGATCCGTGTATATATAAAGGGTCAGTATCTTGACCAGAACGATGGAAGAACCTACACAAGTTGAACTTCTCATCAGAGCTTTACGTGGTGTCATACGAAAGTTTTCTTCAGATAAGCCGACGGATTACTCTCCCTCCTTTCGAGATAAAAGTCAAGATACTTGCTATATCTGTAAGAAGAAAGGACATTGGGATACAGATTGTCTAGATCGTGAAAATAACAAAAAAGGTACCAACAGAGACAAAAGTCAAGATACCTGTTATCATTGTAAAGAGAAAGGACATTGGTCTCCAAACTGCCGTAAGAAACAACAGGAGCAGGAGGAGGAGGGGGGGAGGAATTCAGAACAGGAGGAGGAAGAGGTACCCTCCACCAAGGAAGAACCCTGACACGTTCACAAAGACAAAAGAAAAGAAGACGAAACGAAAGTGAAGAGGAAGAAGAAAAAGAAAAATCTGTGACAGTAAAGAAAATGAAAAAAAGCAAACAGAAAGAGTGAACAGAAGAAACCAATGAACTTTTTAAAGTGGCATTGTGTTATGTTATGTTGTGATATTGAATTTTAACGTTTGTACCAGAATACACCAGAGAGAAAAAACGTAAGTGTCTCTTGGTTTTGATTTTATAGAATAAGAACCTACACTCATACATTCATTCACTCACACGTACATCATGGGTTTAAAAAAATAAAAAAGGACTTTTGAGTTTTCATTGAATTAGGCAATTGAAATAGTATTTTTTTTCGAAATAATTTGAGTGGCCCTGAAAAGGACCGTTGGTGTTTTGTTTGTTTAAAACAAAACAAACTCAGAAACGGGACGAAATCATCTTTAGCTGTCTTAAGCCTTTGCCACGGTCGAGGCCTACGTCGGGACTGGTGGTTCCTGTTAATGATTTGTTAGAAATCACTAACGTTAGTATGGCAGACGTTGTTTGGGTTGTTTAGCTCGAGAATGTCTTGTTCTCTTCGGTCGTGATAAAGAAGTCTGATACATTTGTTTCAGACTCCTTAACTCAGCTAAAATATCTAAAAGTACCGTCGTGACCGTTTGATTTTCACTATTCTCTTTTTGTCCTTGGTCTTCATTCTTCTCGGTTGCTGCTACTGTTTCTTTCTGGTGTTTCCTTCTTGCTTCTTCTTTTTCTTCCCGCTGTTGAATATGAAAAGCGTGTTCTTCTACTTTCTGTTGTTGTAAAAATTGCTCCAATTCTTCTTTTTGTCTTTGCTTAAAATCCTTGACGTGTACATAAAAAGAAGCAGAAGGTAACGAAGGTTCCGGAATAAATTCTTGTGATGTTAAAAAATCCACAATATCCCAGTTAAAATCAAATTCCTCTGGATGTAGATTTGTCATGACTTTAGTAGTCACTGCTGTCCCATTACTTTCTGTCTCTATTACTGGCTCACCCCAATTCATCGTCTTCTTAGTGTCCGACATCATTGACAACTCTGTCGCATCGATTGACTGCGCACAGACGCTAGTACCTCTATATAGGGAAGGTGACGTCACAGACTGCTCTCTTCCGATTGGATGACCGTGACTGACTTTTGTAACGCACGTTTGAATTGGTATATACACTCAATCGGTTTCGATCCGCTCTTCCCCTATAAATAACCGCAGTTCACGGCATTCGCTTCATCTGTTTTTCATCACAAGATATGGACCAACTTAGAATCTTCTACCCTTGTTCCAACCATGCTGTTTCGTACTGATTGACCCATGTATGTCAGATCATCGTGGACTGTCATTCATATGACGGATGCAGCCTTTTGGAAGAGAAGGATATATGTGGAGAGGCAAGGTTGTTTAAATAGGGTTCTCCTCTATGGTCCAGCAATGAGGAGAAGTTAAAGGAAGAGACGAAGATCTGTGAGATGTCCTCTGTGTTAACAAGATACTGTTAACCTTACACATAACGTCCCTTTTCAGGGCCACTCATATGCCTCGAAAAGATATATGCTTTCTTTGCCTCAATTTTCCCCTTGCCACTATACAGTTCCATATACAAATAATATTCACCATGTTCAATTCCCCTTGTCGCTAGACAGGCCCACCATGTTAAATTCCCTTTGTCGCTAGAGTGCCCCACCATGTTTGTCGCCAGAGTGCCCCAGGCTGTTTTTGACTGGATTTCCCATTGTCGCTAGAAATCTTGTCGCCAGAGTGCCCCAAGCTGTTTTTGACTGGATTTCCCATTGTCGCTAGGGTGCCCCATATTACTACTCAGGTCACATTCGGAGAGCATCTAACAACACTATGCAACATGTAATTGGTGACAATGTTGTGAATATATTGAATGTGTAACATCTTTAGGATGCAAACAAAATCCGTTTATATCTAGTATTTGAAAATCACAATGGAGAAAACCGTTTAATTGTTCAGCCATTTCGTAATGAATATTAAAATCCTTTAATTCTGAGTCCAGCTCAGTAAATAAAGTGGACTCATAAATTTGGGATTTTCAAGGAAAAAAGGAAATTTACTTAGGACTTTTGCCCAATCAAACCATGTGTTGTTTGTGTGTTTCTGGTGTAAACCAGTAACCATTTATACCTAAATTTTCAATTGTGCAATATTTCTGCCGAGTATACATTACGATGACAATAAAATATTCCACTCCAAATGTAAGATACTATGTACATTATTATGACAGTACAATATTTAAATCCGAATGTACATTATCATGACAGTACAGTATTTAAATCCGAATTTACATTATCATGACAGTACAATATGTAAATCGGAATGTACAATATTATGACAGTACAATAATTAAATCGGAATGTACGTTACTATGACAGTTCAATATTTAAATCCGAATGTACATTATTATGACAGTACAATATTTAAATCCAAATGTACAATAATATGATAGTACAATATTTAAATCGGAGTGTACGTTACTATGACAATACAATATTTAAATCTGAATGTACATTATTATTACAGTACAATATTTAAATCGGAGTGTACGTTACTATGATAGTACAATATTTAAATCCGAATGTACATTATTATGATAGTACAATATTTAAATCCGAATGTACATTATTATGACAGAATAATATTTAAATCCGAATGTACATTATTATGATAGTACAATATTTAAATCCGAATGTACATTATTATGATAGTACAATATTTAAATCCGAATGTACATTATTATGATAGTACAATATTTAAATCCGAATGTACATTATTATGACAGAACAATATTTAAATCGGAGTGTACATTATTATGATAGTACAATATTTAAATCCGATTGTATATTGTTATTGCTTTGAACGATGTGCATTATCCTGAAAGCAAAGTTTACAATTTAAGTGCGTGTGACTAAATCATGTCCTCTTTCAGATCCTGATACTGATCCGACGTTACCAGTTGGTGATCAAGAACGTAATTGAGGATATCCACCAACTCGTTATCTCCACGTCGACAGTCCCCGCTTGTTTAGAAGCAACCATCAGTTTTAACCGCGAGATAATCTCATCTAGATTGTTCTTGACGACGTCTTGCTGTCAGCTCATAACGACGGTTGTTTCTCCTTGTCTCTTTGGCAAGCTTTTGTTCTAACGAAATAAACTACTTCTCTAAGTGAGGCTTCTGTGAATCCTTTCGATGTCTCTACAAAGAGACTCGCTGAGGTCTCTGGATCCGCCAAAGTTCATTCTTTGAATCTAGCAGAATCGAATCCTGCAGGCTCTGTAAAGGTTGGCTATGCCATGGGAAACATGAGTCTGAGCGGATGACCTTTTCTCTGACTTTCAAGTTCCTCTTTCAGTTCAAAATTGTAATCTTTAAACTCACCAAGCAGCTGTTTCGTGTATGGTGTTTTTTCGTTCTCGTCTTTGTTGTGCTGCATTGACGGTCCGTACATTTGGTAGATACGACATAACATGCAACGTGCATCTATCACTTTAGTAAATAGTAATTATCCTCGACGGACGATCCTAATGTCACGTGCCTTTTGATATCTGAACGTATGTCTCTCACACAATGCTCCAGCCATTTTTTTCTTACCACAACAGGAGGTTGATAATCGGTACTAACATGCTCACGTTGTTTCATTATTTTCTCTTCCAAAACCTAACTCGAAACATTTTTTCTCCTGTTGAATCCTTTCTTCTTCTTCTTTCGGCGATTCAAGTTCAGCTTCTTTTTTCTTCTTTTTTTTCCATCTGTTGGAGTGACGCTGCTGTTTCGTTTTCTTTCCTTTTCATTTCTTTCTGTTTGTACGTCCTGGCTTTACCCTTTTGTTCTGCTTTGGCTCCCTTAATAATTGCGGTAACGTCAACTTCAGGAGCTTTATCGCGGTAACGTCAACTTTAGGAACTTTAACCAACTCTCCCAGAAAGCGCTAATTATATTCCTGTGTAGATTTCGACGTGTTTCCTTAATACCATATTCAGCGTATAAATTATGTCGCAGTCGTACATCAACATGTTGTTCAAGCGTATGCTCATGGTCAAATTCGTTTTATGACAACCGGTTTGAAACATGATCATGTAATGGGAATCCGGCATCCAAATATGACGCGGGTGCGCTTTCATTTTCGGCTTCGTGTAAAACTAATGATGTTTATTTTATATATATTATTCAATCTGTGAGTCATTCACGTCAGTCGATCTTATCTGCAAACCACATTTTACACTTCCTTTGGTACGCTTATCGAGTCAATCAGCAGCTCTTCTGCGAGTCAGGATGAGTTTGTCAAAAAAGTCATCCGCGTCATGGAATCCATGGAATATCAACATGAACGGTCACGGTATCACCATTCTCAACGATGGTAACCCGTTGACAACTCCGCACAATGGTCGCACGTCACTAGACTGGCAAAAACTAAATTGTCGTTGAACGGAAGAGAAATGACAGGAACTATTTACATGGGAGACAAAATTCGGTATGATTAACCAGCTCTACGTTGATGTGGTACTGGCAAAAAATATATACGTGTACAAGGACGCATATTTGGAAATGTATTGGTGACTGGACAAGTGACAAGCTATATTTCCATGTCATTAACTCCCTCTGGAACAACATTGTATAATTCTAGACGAATTATAGTGTAAACCAGACTAAACGCGAGATGGTTTTTTTTATTCTGGAATACGGAACCTTATATGTGGATCGATAGAAAAGCTACCGGAACATACACGCCGATCGTGATTCAAACCGTGGAAGGACTTTGCATGAACAATTCAGTTTAGTGGCTGGTAGACATCGACAACGCCAAAATTAGTCTGTACAGAACGACATCGATGGAAGAAAATATTATATGTACTTCCTAACACATGGCTCATCACCGATAACACCAAGGAGATCTCGTATTCTCAGTTAAATTCGTCTGATGACACAAAGCTATCAACAACGGGAGGAACACTCACAGGAACGTCCATTGCTGCGGTAGTGACAGATTATCCACCCACAGCCAGCAACGAGGTTACCACGAAAATGTACATGGACACGTACCACTTCAGGAACAGATCCGGGTGCATTACGTCACTCACAGGAAATAGTGGAAAGGAATTCTCAAGCTCTTACTAAGCTAATTATGCTTTGCCAAAAACCTGGTGACGTCCGGTGCAGGAGGCGAGTGGGCCACAGTTGGAATTAGATCCAATTTCTGGTTTCATGTGCAATTACCTACTGTAGTAGCCATCTGGAAATTTAAAGTGCGTTGGGGCAGCTCTGAAACACAACGCATCATCTCATGTAGAAACATCAAACCTGACAGCACCTTGACTAAGCTTTACAACGGTTCCTCAGCGATCGAGTCACCACACTGGAATTTTACATTAAAGCGTCAAGAACGATCACGATTCCACGTTTAAGGTTACTGAGCTCATAGCAGAACATTCTAATCATGTTATTGCAAAATGTTTACACTGGATAAGTTGATCTAAACCGATTATTTTTGCATTATATAGATTTTGTTATGGCGAACATTGTCCGAGAAGATATCGCATTTTGCCATTTATTGTTTGAAGATAAGTAAGCTGAAAATGACAATCACGTCATCATGCAGACAACAGGGAGTTATGCAGATATCAATCAGGTGAGACATACGAGTAAAGAAGCAACAGAAAAGATACATGAATTGTGGAAACACAATGAGATCAAACTGTTTCATATTTCATATGCAACAATAGCAGATCAGAGACACCATTGACAAGAGTTTTGCTGTGCTTAAATTATGTAGGCAGAAAATCGACTTGGCTGGTCTAAACCATTGAGGGCATCGTCCAAGACATAATCCGTGAGCTGCATCCGTTCCTCGCGGACGTGATCGTGAAAACCAGACAAATTAAACGACGATGGTTTAGTCGAAAGGATGAAGATTTCGCACTCAAAAAGGATCACAAATGTAGCGACGAAGTAGTATCCAAAGAGAAATTTTGTGGAAACCAAAAACTGCGCAATGCCATAAAAGCTTGAAAATATTTTCAACATGCCAGATGATGTTCTATTTTCAACAAAACATGCCTCCTCTACGAGGACGTGGAGGTGATAATGAAAAGTGATGTGCGTGATGATGCAGTTATTATTGAACCAGCGGCAGAACAACCAGTTTTAGAAAACAACAAAGCAGTGGAAGTACTTTTTAACGTGATTATGTATATCGTGCATGAAAAAAATCGATCCTGATATCTTTGCATCGTCTTACACGTATTATAAAAATTTCAAAACGGATGAATTTGAACAAAAACTGAGCATTGTTTTTAAAAGAGGACGCGTGCTTTCAAAAGGAAACTTTGTCAACGCACCAAAAACATCTTAAGAACTGTTTGATAAAATGAATGATAGAGAAAAAATATCGAACATACTGGAGTCAGTGGACAGAAAATTAAATTTTCAGCGTTTAAAGACTTTGAAAAAGTAAATGTTAACGTGGACAAAATTGTCGTTTTATTATTACGTTTACAAATAGCATCGAAAAATACCTTATTCACCTGATGATTACCGGTTGTTAAACGTAGTAGAAACACAGCAAGATTTTTACCATCTGGAGCTGGCAGCGACTCCTGTCGGGTATTGTCAAATTAAATCAGTTGAGTTATTGGATAAATATTGAGTGAATTAAGGTCAGCGATGATAAAATTAACGTGCATGTGTTGTTTTTAGCAAGCGTATATCACAGCTTGAACAGCAGCTACGAAGTTTAGCTGACGTTGACAATAGTTGTATAAACATAGGATGAAGCCCATCATCGATTTCAATCACATCGACGAGAATTAGTCGGTGGAAGAGTGTCATGATCTAGAATCGTATTATCGCTATTACCGTCAAACAATCTGCAATTTCAAGCACGCATACAGGAGACAAAAACGCATACTGAGGTTTATCTAGGTGATCCTTTTCGCCCTGACTGACACCGGGGCGATCTTCACGGGTGCGTCGGCCAATCCGATGATGTTGATTTTGTCTGAAGCCGGATTGTCTTTAAATATACTACCAGGCCACACTGTCGTAAAAGAAATTGCTATTAAGAAAATAGTCTCGTATCTTCATGGAGCCCTCGTTGACATTTAATTGCTCGTCGCTGATATGAGAACCGTCGACCTCATCTTCGACATGGTGGGAAACCATTGCGGATTGACGTCGCTGAGCCGATTCGCAAAAGTCTACAATAAAAAGCATATCATGGATTATATATAGAAAATATCTGGATACTGCTGAGGATGACGTAACCAGCGTAGTCTTGCACAATCCAGAATCCATCGCGACGGTGACGCTGCAACTGACGCTAACCAAAATCCAGGTCAGCACACAAAAAGGCCTTACTAACGCGAGAGCAATGTGCGGAGTTATTCAAAAAAGGCATGGTCAAAATCTGTTACGACGAAGATCTGATCAGACAGCATTGCATGCGTTGAACCAGCGACAAAACGCTGAAGAAATTGTAAAATTATCTTAATTACAAGAATAAACACGGAAGACGTGGGTCCAATGAGTTCGGTTACCATATCAGGCAACAGTGAGGTCACCTCAATCAACGCCGAAGCAGACCAAACCAACTCCTACACGATATCTCACGAATGTCATCGTTTAAACTCGAATATATCTTGAGAATGCTATTGTGAACGAATTACATCTCAAAATAGTCATCAACGTGGCTCTCGAGCTCCATGAGGTGGTCGGGATCATATACGACCTCATGCTGTTTACGGTGGCATAGCAGAAAGAGCTCTACAATACTAGTATGCCCAGCATTGTCTACGATGAAGATCTCATTTTTAGACACTGTATCTCGAGAAGAGCTCCTCAAGTTGTTGTACACAACCACTGAGGCACAAAAACGCTATTTTATTCGTTAACGCAATTTTGTTTGGTATCCGTCAGGACTTTTCTCCTAGTTGCTAAGTCGCTATCTGATTTATCTACGTTGAGACGAACGATGGAGTATCCTATGGGAACAACTCCATGACTAGCTTCAAACACAAAACGATGACTACATCCTGACCCTGATTCCATAAACGTACAGATGAGAAACGATGGAGTATCCGGTGCTGCTGAACCTAGACATGTGTCTGATTTTCGTGCGCACGCTACGTACCTCTCCCTCCATGTTAGCTTTGTAATTACTAAGTACGGGTTGAAATTTCCACGGAAACGCAGTTTCCCGAATCGTGGTTAACTTTGTCGACAGCAAAATGCTTAATCTTCGCTAAAAACTCATTCAATACCGCTTATTGGTTTTTGAGTCGCTTGGTGGTTCTCAATCGTTTGTAGTACTATTTAATCGCCCTGATGTTTCGACCGCTAAAGCACTGATATACCTGTTGATGGCCTCGAACTCCTTCTTTGTCGACGTCACCTGGTCGTTTAACAAACGTCGCATCGAAGATTATCAAGAGTCGGGATCGGTAATGGTCCTCGCCGGAGTTTATTCGGTCTCGTTGGAAACTTCCAAAATCACACCGTTTGAGGAAGTAAGCACGTGCCTCATCCAAGGCAAACTGTGGCCATCAAATCATGAATCAATGTAAAAAAAACAACGATGACTTCTGTCTCGTGTGAGCCATCTTTATAACGTTACATCCCATCGAATCGTATTTTAATACCATCAAAACCACCAGTATCACCTTTCCTGCAGCTGCCATCGACATAAAAGTCACGGATATTTCTGATATCTCTGCTTGCAATGTGTTCCTCAACCGCAGCGACTAAACGACCATATCACGTCTGGATACTGTCAGGAACTGCTGTTCAAATGGCATGCGAGGAAACACTACATTTCGAAAACCACTGCAGAAAAAAACATCAATAACATGCTCATAAAAAAGAACTCTGTACCTTTGACGATTAGCGTTACTCCGCCGATAGTATTCACCCACTCGCATACAGACATTATCGCACGCAAAAGTAAACTCCGTACAAGGGAGAAACCCTCTTTATCACGCGTTGAGCCACCATACAGGTCAAAAACACACCGATATTTTATGCGCTGAAGCCACCGCGGTAAAGTGAGCCAGAAACCCCAAATCCCAGTAGTATATAGACCAGGGGTGCACATTTCCGGCCAGTGAACGTGTTCTGTCTGGCACTCATTGCAAATTAAAACAACACAGAAATCTGACCTGTGAACAGTATATATATATATATATATATATATATATATATATATATATATATATATATATATATATATATATATAAGAAGTAAAACCGACAAGTTTTATTAAACGTAACAAACAATTTAATTTCCTAAGTTATGAAACAAAATTTAAGAGAAGCAAATTATTGTGAATTAGATATCACTATAATCCTAAAAGTGCTATCACATATGAAAACTAATAGTGTCCTCCGAATGAATTCCAGGTCTTGAATGTGCTGACGTACCAGTACCTCACATGCACTGAAATCACAGCAGTCTTGATGTATTAAAATGACATTGTCCAAAGCGTCTTTCAATGAATTCACAATAATAATCTACAATCATGGACAAAACTTAAACATACTGAATAGATTATATAACACGTGCATGTATTTTTTCATGGACATGTTATATAGGTTGTTATAACCTAAAAGTATTGATCTCGACACTCCTTACTCATTATCACGATTTCTCTTTTTCTTTGTCCTTTTTCGACCAACTATTATTCATAATTTGCTTTCGATGTAGTAATGCCTTATCATCATAATTTCAGTTCTTAGTCATGTTTCCCTCACAAGAAAGATGTAGTATATCAACAAGATGTACCACCCGATATCTATAAAATTACAGCATGTCCTAACCATGAAATACTGTAGTCATGAGACTGGTCTAGTTTGTGATTTTTCTTCATAAAAGATATTACGAAATTCTTAACAAATGTCACATGGTATCAATGTAGTATTATTTACGTAATAGTCATGTAGGCCCCCTAATGTTTTAATATAAATAATAGGTTAATATAATGCATGAGATCGTGCACGTAGTCGTAATCAACATTTAATGCTACAATCATTAAGTGATTACAAACTCTTTGTAATTAGCGTTCTATCAGATCACGAAACGCTTTAAGCTGTTCATACATTCATATGCGTAAATGTTTTGACTGAAATATTCAGGCACCATATTTGTTAACTGTTTTAGAGTTAAAGTAAATTTGTACTCCTTTAAAGTTGTACTCATTTAAATTTGACGTGCTTATTATGAATACTAAGTAAACATAAGTAAAACGAATATACATTTGGTGTGTTATATTCTTTTGGATAAATTTTGGTCACTCTTTACGAGAGCAATAACTTGTCTTTTAGTCAAAGAAAATGGTAATAACTCTTATCCACAAAAGTAAAAGCTAAAACTAGCGCGCGCGTGCGTGTGTGTGTGTGTGTGTGTGTGTGTGTGTGTGTGTGTGTTTGGTATATCAATGAAAATGTTGTTTCCTCTGACAAAATATTGTACTCTTAACGTAACCAAAGACTACTCAAATACTCAAAACTCAAATTGTTGTTGTTTGCCTATGATACACACCAAAATATCATTGTCGAAGTTTTGGAATTGTTAAACCTTTTTGTCATAAAAATCCTTTATTACAGTATTAAATCAGTGCCGGATTACCAGTTAGACAGAGTAGGCACTGGCCTATAGGACCCACGCCTTTTAAGGCTCCGTAACAATATAATACTGATAGGAGATAATTTGCGATTGGGCCCCAAGATTTCGACTGCCTAAGAACTGCTTTCACGGGCATTCACGGGGTTTAACCCGGCACTGTCACTGTATTAAATACTAGATTAAAGTAACTGGACAATGCACATCATGGTTTATGATAAGAATATATTGTCGACATAATGATTCACTCAGTCCTTATATATTAATTTCTTCCTCATTTACCATCGTTTTATTTCTACAGCAATAAAAAGCCATTGAAAAAAATAGGAAAACAACGAAACTACTGTTTATGTGTACGGTGTACAAGAAGTATTGATGGACTTTCTCCGGATTCCGGATGACTTCTCATCAGTTATTATAAAAGCTTTTACAATGAGAAACGAGAAACCTAATCCTTAGCGGTTTATAAGTGTTTGGAGCAAATATCCCAATCTCCCGGATCCGACCAGGGTATAAAACACTCAGCCCGGTCATTTGAGGAAACCATTCCCTTCCTGGTGGCATATCTTCTACATCGCACATTACAGGCCGAGTGAACCCTCTCGCTCTCTGATTTTGCATAGGTTTGTTGACAAATTCAGTCGTACTTAACGTCCGTTCACCTGTCTGATTGTCTTCTTCGTCTTGACTCTGAATGCACATTCATCATCGTCTTCTGTCTGCCTCTTCCTCCCCTTCTTCTTCTTCTTAATAGTAATATATTATTATTATTATTATTATTATTATTATTATTATTATTATTATTATTATTATTATTAAAGCAGATAACCAGCTATGAACGGGATCATTGTACTTGCGTTTACCATCTTTCTGGTCGGCGTTCAGGCCTCCTATATTTCTACAATTCAAAAGGAAAAGGATGAAATTGAAGACTCCCAGGAAGGTAGTGATGCATGCGTATACAAACATATCTTTGCTTCAAAGCATGAGATTTTCATTGACGGTAACGTCAATATTATACAGAAGATTATCTTAGAAATGCCGTTGTAAGCCTGGAGGAGATCAGGAAAAACTGACGGAAAGGGTCAAAACCTGAAACAAAATTGATGTGACACAACTACAGCATCCTAAGCTGTACTTTTTTTTAGCTGTCGTCAATGGATATAGACAAAAATTCCAACTCAAATATTATTTCCAATAACATTCCTAGATTATATGTTCTTGAAAAAAATAGAAGAAATCAATTGTGAAGCGTGCCTTTTTTCCGCCAAATTATATAGAAAAGATAAATTTCAATATGCAAAATATAACAGGCATTCGAAATATGTACCATTTCACGAAATAACGTATTGGAGAAGAAATTTATATTTATACCTGATCAGTAAATTTATTTTGATTTGCAAAAGTTATACCGATCATGTTGCAAAGATAGCATTTATAGTATCGTAACTCATTATTTCAGATGAACTGCTATCGACATTGGAAGAACGGGATGTTGGTATCGAAGTAAACAGCGATGCTGCAGCTGACAATTCTGCGACTTTTGGCGATCTGGACGAGATACAGAAGATAGAAACCATTGACGATGTCTTTTATTTCCTTCAAAATTACAAGGATGTGATGGGGTGTTACGGCGACAAATGCGAATGGTGTCTAAAGGAAGGTAAATCATGCGATCATAAAAGTAAAAATAAAAACAACCAAAAGATTTATACAGGCGACACAAATTAATAGTCACGCAAATCTCAAACATGTTCTGAGTGTTGCTTTAGCGGTTCAAAGCTTACATTCCACCAGTATATGTAGAACAAAACCTGTCCCATCCTTTCGCGTCTACTCCATTAAATATAATAATTATTGTTTCGGAAAAATCAGTCCTTTAACCCCATATTAGTCCCGGGTGGCCGAATGGTTTAAACCGCTCGCCTTTATCGATCTCACCACTGTGGGTTAGTGAAAAATGATGTTCCCATTCTTACATAGTTAGTTCTGTTTCGCTAGTTTTTTGTGTGTTTGTTCTGCTGCTTGAGTACATGTCATTTTCGTATTTTAAAACTACCTTTGTAGGAATTCTGGTCTCTAATAAATATCCATAGTACCTGGTTGTTGATCATACAAACTTGACCCGTTTTCGTTGTTTGCAAATGTTTGCTTCAAGACTCGGAAAAGACGTGCAACCGCTATGACTTTCCCGTAGGGTTGAAAGTGTTCACTCGTATTTCGGCAAACGTTGCATATATTCGACTATTTTTATGATAGTGTGTGTGGGAGGAGGAGGATTGTGTGTGTTTGTGTATGTGTATGTGTATGATTTGGATTTTGAACATAGCTTTAGCAGTTTTTCAGTCATATCACTACGATGTCGCAGTGTGTAGTGATGTCTAGCACATGCGCATTCATGCTGCAGACATGCAGCATGATGTCCCACCCAGTCCCATTCTCCTGAGGACAGGCCCACCATTCTTAACATTAACTGCTGAGCGTCCAACGAGGCAGCTGCTTGCCCTCGGTATGACTCGGCCAGCGACTTCTCGCATCCGGGGCGGACGTTCTAACCACTTAGGCCACCCGAGCGATCACTTGTAACTGATGGTCGAATGAATATATTGTTTTAGTGATTATTCGTTTATAAATGAATTTATCACAAATAATTTAATAATTTTTTCAAAAGCGATCTTTTAAAGCTTGTTAACTCATGTTTAATTTCTTGCACGCCAACACGAACATTTATAATTTAATCCAAAATATTGAACTTTGAAGTAATAAACTGTAAATACATTCAATGTTTAATGCGATCATTGACTGATTCAATTAATATATTGATTCATAATCAGAGGGACGCACATAATTTAATGTATCAGCACAAGAGCTCCGACTGCATTTTTGTGGTTGGAAAGTATCAGCTCCGTGCCATTCTATAAAAAAATGTGTCAACCTCATGCTAACAAAAAAGCGTGCAAACGATAATTGGCCACGCGCCTTTCGACAAGAAAGTTCTTGTTACTGCTTGAGTATGAGTGCAAATGTTTCACAGTGCTTTCAAGGTCACCAAACTCCTCGTACACCTTTGATAATATAAGCTGTAGTCCCTGAGATATTGCATGGTGACTACTAGAAGTGAAGTGTATTCATTTTAGGCAATTTGGATGTGTAAGTGACGAATACTGCTTTCTTACTCCCATATTTCTGGTACAATATTCGTTACATGTCAATTAACACTTTTTAAAGTAATGGTCACGAGCTCTTCATTTGGTTTTTCATCGATATACCTACCATACACTTTGAGCTTTATTTTTTTTTTACGTTGCAGTCTGTGTCCAGTTGATCTATTTGGCAGAAATCAACGCATTTCAATTTTGTGCTACATACAAAGGCGATAATGTCTTCTGCAAGACCTTCCCGGGTGAATATTTGTTTTTCTAATGTTTCCTGGTACATGTTTTTATATTCGATATTGTTACAAAACAGACATGTTACTTTTCATATTAGAGTGCAATTAAAATATTTTGTACATTATGCTACGGAACAGTCATTGGATAGATAGATAGATAGATAGATAGATAGATAGATAGATAGATAGATAGATAGATAGATAGATAGATAGATAGATAGATAGATAGATAGATAGATAGATAGATAGATAATGTCAATGTATTGCAGTAGCATATGCAACATTTATTCATCACTTGCTCATTGACGGTATGTAGGTAAGTAGGACTGTATACACTGGTAAGTGAGGATCTATCTATCTATCTATCTATATCTATCTATCTATCTATCTATCTATCTATCTATCTATCTATCTATCTATCTATCTATCTATCTATCACTGTTCTCTCTCTCTATCTTTCTTTCTCTCTATCTATCTATCTATTGTTCATTAGACTTCTTTGTTTATTGTGTATTTTGTTATGTATTAATTATTATGACTATATTTCTGATGTTTCTAATAATTTTTATTTGCCAGCTTAATCTTGATAATCCCTGAACTTTAAAAACCGTTACAATCTCTTATTTTCTCTGTCTCTTTCAATCTATATCTTAACTATTATTCAATCTACTTATATTCTCTTGTCAACTATTAATTTTTATTTTTATCTACAGGTAGAGGCTTTAAATACTGCAAGAAGATAACAGTCAAATACGTCACTATCAATGTCTGCCTGGAAATCAAGAATGTGAAGATTAGCGCGGGTAAAGCTTGCATGGACGTGAAAGTATGTGCGGCTGGAATGTCCAAATCTTTCAAAAATATCTGCATTTGAAATCTCTAGCCTTTGGTAGCCACTTAACTACGTATGTCTGACAAACGATCGGCGACTTGTTTTCGATGATGCTCATTATAATAAAAAAGCGTTTTGTCGTAATATAGTTTGTGGAAATTAAAATCGTCCCTGGTATTCATTGACGCGAAGAGAATGATGGGAAAACACACGTTATGACAAACCTACATCTTAATCAAATGAGTCATACTATATCCAATGTATATCAATTTACCTTATTTCCTATCTTTTCTAATTGTGTGGCGTCTAAAATAAAATCATGATTTACATATAATCTATTTCACTTTCTTGTTAAGATCTATTTCGTTATTTCGTGCATACATATATATACATACATGTATATATCTATATACATATGCATATATGTATATATATATATATATATATATATATATATATACATACATATATATATATATATATATATATATATATATATATATATATATATATATATATATATATATATATATATATATCGAAATTAGCGGTAGTCCGCTAGCCCGAGGCTAGTAGATTTCCTGTCGGACTAGTAACTATCATAATGTTAGTAGTCCGATGGGCTAGTAAGTTCTGTTTATCAACAGTCAGCATTTCTTTACTCAATACCCTAATAAAGACGTGATTTCAGCAAATATTCGGTAGAATCAGCGCAGTGACCGTTGTAAACAGTCATAAAATACTATCATGAGAAGATGAAGTCAAGTTCTGCCTCAAAAATGTGTTTCTATTACAATAAGCCATCTGATTTTGTGCATTTAGCGTAACAGTGCCAATCATAGTTTGGTAATTTATGTCCTAATTAATCTGACAGCGGATTAAATGAAAAATAACCTGGTTTCACACTTTATTCACGCGACCACATTAACAAATTACAAAACTACAACACATGGTATCAAGTATTCAAATAAATTAGTTTGCACGCTCGCTTGTTTCCTTTTTTTTTTAAGCTTGCTAGCCAAACGCACGAAGAGTCACAAACGGGGAACTGCATGATTTACGTTTGCATCGAAATAATTTTTAGAATTAGATCAATTTATTATTCATCACATTACTTACACATCATTTCCATACATCTACTTTTTCTATGTCAATAAAACATTTTTATTATTATTATTATATATTTTCCCCATAGCAGACTGAACAAATAATTGAATACACGTGGAGATATCCAAGCAGAATGCCGTACATTCGTTGGGAATTAAAATCTCTCAGCATGGGCATCAAAGATTTGAAAAATTTCCGCTTATTATTAATTTTAACAATACATTGAGGTCCGATTAACTAGGAGCACCTACTAAACTTACGCTATTAATGATGAGACCGTAAATGGCTCTGTTGAATGCAACGCTCCGAGTCAGATGGCTTCTTTTGATGGTAATACACATTTTCCAAGGTGAGACTAACATTATCTTCTGATGTCAATATTTTATAACAGTGTTTACAATAGCCACTGCTTTAATCCTGTAGCAGTCAAGACTTTATTTGGGAAAAGCCATTTACGGGGGGGGGGGGGAAGGCACGTGTTTTGAAACGCGTCTTGCTCGGACTTTCTTACATAAAGGACACTGCCATTCCTTTTCTTACTTTAAATAATTCGCGTTAGCTATACTGTAACATCTCGTATTTCAAAAAGAGGCACAATTCCTGCCTTTTAAGACAGGCAAAATGTGGCGTTTTAAAAAAGGTGTTCAGCCTCCGGAAAAATCAAAAGTTGAATGAAAATGAAATAAAAGAGAGTGATAATTCTTATGATAGGGAAAAGTGTAATCAGACGTTTCAGAAGACATGTACAAAAGACAGGGAATGGCTGATATATGATGAGAACAAGAACGTTATGCAGTGTAACTGGTGTATGGAACTCGCAAAAACAAATACAGAAAACACCAGTTTCGTTGCGGATTGTTCGAACTTTAAAATTGAATCGGAGATGAAAATGGTGAAGAGTGACCGGAGATCTTGTTCGAGACCTTGGGTTCTGTCCAACCTACTCTTTATAATCTTCCATACAAATGACATTCCATCATATGATCCGTCAGCAGCAATACGTTTGTGGAATGTTTCAGAGAGACGGGTAAGAAGACAAGAACAAGCCCCATATGGACCCAGAGTGCAGATGGAGGACGAAAAATGATATTTGGATCCCTTTCTGGAATTGGATCCAGATTATCTTGATAAACAAACAAATGTTAATTGACTGATTGATGATTTGAAGTAGGATTTATACTTCTATACCTCTGCATGTCATATGATAAAGCTATTTATGAAAGAAAATTATTGTTAATCTCAATACAAGTGGGTGACATAGTTCTGTGGACAGGACTAGTAAATGTTTGGCAGGACTAGTAAATTTCTCAGTACACTAGTCTTTCTGGCTACCCAAAAATTTGTGTTAAATTCAAGCCATATATATATATATATATATATATATATATATATATATATATATATATATATATATATATATATACATACACACATATATAAGCGTCCACGGGATATATATATATATCGAGCTTTACAAATCCACTTTGACTGTGTGTCAAGTTTAAATCCAGTGTTCGGGAAAGCTCAACATTGCAGGGTACTAACATGCGGGCAGGACCACAAAACTGACAGAGATGCAGTATACAAAAATGTTATTGAACGTGTGCGGTCCGGGTAAAATACAGCAGCTCCGTGAAGCTAATTTACCAACAAGTAGTCTTGTTTAGTTTCGAATGCTTATTGTTCTGCATTTTTACCGTCCGATAAGTGTTCAAATAAATATAAATACATTATTAGAAACAGTCTAGCTTTAAGGCATTCTCTCTCCCTCTCTTCCCACACTCTCTTTAAAATGTAGCTATTTTTAAAAATATTTTTTCATCATATGTTCTTATCTGTCTATATACATGCCTGCGTTTGGTCTTCCAACAGTATATCTGTATTCTTACCCTTTGTAATCTACATATCTATATACATGTATCACTTTACATGTATTATTTAAGATAAAATGAGCTATCTGCTTGAGGTTGTAGGGTGCCAAAAGATATACAAAGTAAACACGGTTTCAATAAACACAATTTACTTAAATTATACCATATTTTATCTTATCGTTTCATGCTCCAATTGTCCAAGGGCAAGTTCAATCTTCCAGTTTGCCTGCCGCGGGCTAGCTAGTTGACTTTTATAAAATATGTAAATCCCTGTAAGAAATAACCGTTGAATCCCTCGACTTCGCCTTTAGCAGCAGAGAGGGTGAACAGATCAAGTTTCCAAAACAAAAATAAGGCTTCTACGGAAACCGAAACTATTCAGACAAACCGAAAATATTTCAAACCGAAAATTTTTCTTAAAAAAAAAAAAGGCTGCTACAGAGACAGAGTCTCATTACAGAGAAAGGCGTCGT
This sequence comes from Unio pictorum, assembly GCA_030141615.1. NCBI lineage: Eukaryota > Metazoa > Mollusca > Bivalvia > Unionida > Unionidae > Unio > Unio pictorum. The sequence goes on along the minus strand of JARLTB010000042.1, from coordinate 13,544,754 downwards.
AAATACTTATTAGAAGCGTCCACGGGTAAACCGAGGCTTCCTCGAAAACGACGTCAATGTTGTTGTCGTGCCCTCTCTGCTGCTAACGGGTTAATAATCCTTGTTTGGAATCTCAAAGATATTCATGCTAGTAACTGGAAATTCTTCGAATTTCAACGATGATGAATTAGCGATATAATTTTTATATAAATGGCAAACGTCGGAGAAGCACAAATAACTAGATTAACTAGAGAACGGTTGGCTGCAATCAATAAATTTCTCCCGGTGAGAGATTCTTTCAGAGATAATTTGCAAGCTCGACAACAGCAAAAATTAGATTTTACAGCCGATACTGAACAATTATTTAAGCCGATAACGACGGAAACTGAGGAAGTTGTAACCACGATAAAGTAGAGTAAACCAGATGTAAAACCTCCTAAAAAAGCGGCGATAAAGTTCCAGAGCTACGAGATAAATTTACCGAGGAAACTTTAGCGAAGATTGACAAAGATGATATAGCTAATTTAGCAGAACTTGCTGCGCTGGGATATTACACTAAAGTAAATTATTTGAAACCTGGACAATACGATTATATCAAAAATGAAGGTGAGATGGCTAAAGCGGTTTACAAAATTAAAAATCAACTACCACAAATTAATAATGAAGATCCTGTGTATCAGGCATATTTAACTGCCGTTGAACGAAAATATCTGGAATATCAACAAAGAAAGGATTTATTAGTATCTGAACAACAACGATTAAAAACCGAACAAAAACAACGAAAAAAAGAAGAACAAGAACGATTAAAACAAGAACGAGCAGAAGAACGAGAACGAAAAAAAGAAGAACGAGAACGAAAAAAAGAAGAACAAGAACGATTAAAACAAGAACGAGCAGAAGAACGAGAACGAAAAAAAGAAGAACGAGAACGAAAAATAGAAGAACGAGAACGATTAAAACAAGAACGAGTAGAAGAACGAAAACGTATACAACCAAGTCCACGATGACGAGGACGAGGGCGAGGAGGACAAAGACAAGAAGAACCTGAAGAAGAAAAATTTGCTGGTGGATATCACGGTGGTAATATACCCTGTTCAAGAAGTATCCTTGATGATATATCACGATTAGAAGTTCTCATCGGAAGAAAACGAGCTGGAAATAATTCTCCGGAGATAATTAACGAAGCGGCTGAAATCTGTCAACGGTTATTTCAAGGTAATGGATATTGGACTATATCGTAGTTTCATCGATGAACTTACTGATGATTATTACAGCGATTGATTGATGACTTTGTCATTCGATTAGATAAATAGCATTTAAATAAAATGATAGTACATCGTAGTATGAGCAACCAGTAAAATTACAATCTACGAATCAAATGCTACCTAAGGTAGGTAACGCAATTAATAAAATAGCAAAACAGCGATTGAGATTAATTGCTGGTTCCGGTCTAAAACGATTATGATTTAGATCAACGACTATATAATAAAATGTTTAAATATGAGATATATGATTCTTTTGATGTAGATGCTCCTGTATGAAAAAATGATTCTATACGCGATTATCAATATTTTTCGTATAATGCTCAGAATCCATATACAAGGTCACGAATTGAACTTTGATGACACATCTAAATACTTCTTGCCATGTGAATCATTCATTGAGGTAGAGGGGAGACTAGTAAAAAAGATCATACTCCATTTGTTGCTGCTGATCACCTCGTAAATACCCCGATCGGGTTTGTCAACAATGGCATAATGGCGTTATTTAGCAGCGCGCAGTATATAATTAATTCTACTAGAATCGAATCCATCGATAACGATGTTGATGTTGCAACCACAATAATAGGTTTAGCTAGATACTCTGACGATTCTATTAAATCTGCGGGTCATTCAATTATGTTTGCGAAGGATACTGCCAATAACGCTAATCATAATGAATTTGTTGTAAGACGACCACAAAATCATGTTGGAGCCGCTGAAGTTGATGTTGAGTATATGTTTATTAGTAAAAATGATACTTACAACGCGGGATATGCAGCGAGAAAAAAGAACATAGAAAACCTTGGTAGATTTTCATGTGCGATTCCGTTGTCACACATATTCGGATTTTGTAGAGATGTCAGAAGAGTTATCTTTGGTGCTAATCATACTGTAATGCTCACGCGAAGATCAACTGATGATTATGCTCTTTGGCGTGGTGCTGCTCCTGTTACTGATGGTAATGTAGAATTAACAAAATTATCTTTATGGATGCCAATTATGACTCCCTCGTTGACTTTTGAGACGCGGTTGCTATCTTTTATGGATCATGGAGGAAAATCATTACTGAGTTGGTCTGATATTACAATAGCTACCATAACTAATAATGTTGTTGGTGTTTTTACTTGGCAGCTTGCGCTTACGAAAAATGTTTCGGCGCCGAGACATATTTTTGTTGCGCTACAAAATGTAGCGAAAGCGCAAAAAATAGCGGGGATTGCAAATGATAGTTTACAATTGCGGTCCCATATGATATTTGATAAGTGTAATGTCAGTGAGGTATCATTGCGAATAAGTAATCAGCAAGAACCAGCAGAGCAACGTATTCTCCATTACGGTAGCAATCAAATAGGACGAATATATCATCGGTTGTGGTCTTATATGGGTCGTGATCAAAACATTGATACTGGACTCCAAATATCACAATGGGATTTTAAAGAATTGTACCCGATTAATTACTTTTCGTTGCAACATATTGATCTATCTAAACACTCGACCGTTGATGTAAAATTTCAGGCTCGTATCGGCGATGCCCTTGGAGGATTTAGAGCAATTGTTGTTATTCTCAGTGATAAATCTATGACGCTCGAAGGTGGTGATGGAAAACTGCGAGTCATTGACGCACCAATAGAAAATATGTAACGGGATAATTAGATTATCACTATATAAATAAAATGTCGTACAATCATGTTAATGTCACCCTGACACCTGGTCAGGTAAAAAACTACAATCGAAAAATTCTACTACATGTGGCACAGCGATAACGCTAAAAAAGGAACAAATAACAGGTGAATCAAATAAGTTATCGCTGACAAAAACTCAACTTAATCATTTCAATAAAGCGTTAAAAGCTGGTACAGGAGTTAGTTGACTTTTTCACAAGCCGCGGTCAACGATATGAATAAATCCGGTGGAATATTTCCTCATGCTGCACTGGCTCCACTAGCTATTCCTGCTCTTAAAGCACTTGGACTAGGCGCTGCTGGTGCTGTTGGTAGCAATCTTGTAGGTAAATTTTTTGGAAAAGGGTATAAAAAAGGGAAAGGGATTCAGACTACCGGGAAGCCGGTACATAAAGCACTATGGACGGGGTTTGGGAACTCAACAGGGCGGTTTCATAGGTTCGTTCATAGGATAACTTCTGTGGCTGAGAAATCTTCGATTTTGACCTAGCCGACGCAGTAAAGAAACTCCCAATAAAACATTTCAGAGGAGTATTCATGAAAGATCAACTACCAAAACAACCACATATCGTAGAAACCGGTATAATTAATCTAGATGACCACACTGGACCTGGAACTCATTGGGTGTGTTACGCGATACATCCTCGTGGTGTTATTTATTTTGATTCGTATGGGCTATCCCCACCGATGGAATTTCTCAGTTATGTATCTAAATTGTGAAAAATTCCAGTTTGGTACTCAACACTGCCCACGCAGACATTAACAGATCCTCCGATATGCGGACGAGAAGTTCTTAACGCGCTAACAGCTATCTCGAAGAGTTCTAAATTACCTCACAAAGCCATCCACGAGTACACGATAATAAATCACTTAAACAGATCTATGTAATATAACATGGCAGATATTTTTGGGAGATCAGTATCACGTCGTTCCGAAGAAGGAGTTACCATCGGGCAAGTAAAAAAATGATCAGGAGAGCTATCTCATCGATAACAAACTTAGATGAATTAAAAAAATTACACGATCAAATAAATACTATTTCAGGTTTACAAAAATCCGTCGATGACGTTAAAATCTCCGCCAGTGACAACGTCACTGACATGAAAAAACTACGTGACGAATATAATGACCATATAATTAAATGGAATCAATTAGACTCCACGATAAACAATTTCTTTGGTGTTCCGCGTGCACACCCTGATTTACATATCGCACAAGTAAATGCCACCGTCGAAAATTTACCAAAATTGAGATCTGAATTTGATTCTCATCTCGGTCAATTTAATAATTTACGTAAAAATTTTAGAAAAACTGACGATGCTATCGACAAATATTTTGGTTAGGATGTAAAACCAGAAGAAATTAAAACGACCTTTGAAATATTATTACAAAACTCGATGAAATAACCGCGATTAATAACCGATTGGGTGCTATTCGCGAAGATAGATCATTTTCAGATTCAATCGCGGTTACTTAAAAATCCATCGATGATCTCAAAACGGTCAACGATGCCATCAAAGAGGAATCGATAAGGATGATAGCAATCGTTGAAAAAACAAAAATTCCTCATGAGAAAACCAACAACGTATTATACACAATTCAATACGGATCATTTGCGTGGACTCCACTAAATAACATATTAAATATCACTGCAACCGTCAAGGGTATTTATCGATTAACACTAGTATCACCAAACTCAGTTTAATATATCATCGTCGAGTTCATCTGGGGTCAACAATATGATATCAACGATCATCGACAAGGATGCAATTGAACAATTTACGATAGCATCCACTGATAATAATTTGGCTAGGGTTTTAGGAACATGGTATGTGGAATTCGTAGCGGATTTAAGTAAACAATTAAACTGAGCATCCATAGGTTTCAACTGAAATTGTTCACTGTTGTAATAAATAAAATGTCATCAATAATGATTTCGTCATCACCGACGATACCTTCAGTATCTCAATACCGTTATGATACCGACAAAGAATTTCAAACTAGCCTAGGAATACTCGCTGATGAATACCGCGTAAAAATAAAAAAATACCGACGAAACATCAACGTCATTGACGTAACCGTGTAATCGGTATCTGGTGTAATCACTGGTGCTGGAATAATATTATCTTCGGTTACAATGGTTGCCCCGATCGCTGTTACAATTTGTATATCTGCGGCGACACTCATCGCGGGAATGTTATCAATAATAACAAAAAAAATAGCATCGTGTTCCCAGCGAAAATTACACGATTACGTTGTTAAACTCGCTACAGTATCAAATGCATACTCGCAATTATCAATGTTGATCTCAACATCCATCGATGACGCATTTATATCCGATGATGAATTCTCGAAGATGGTTCGGTTGTATGATTCAACGATGTCAAAATTAGAGCAACACAATTACAATAACAATGTCACAAGAACTGCTTCAACGAATAGCAGAAAATAATACTTCGTGGAAAACAAAATTGATATCGCTGGTAACGAAAACACCAGAGTTCAGCGTTGAATTTAACCCTCCGTTGGTAGCGTCCGAGATAGCGTTAACGCAATTAAGATGTTACTACAGTTGGCCCAATGTGCGATCAGAACCATTTAATGGTAAACTGCTCAATAACAGTTTTACATTCTCGTATAAAAATAAAGTCAAACCAGATGGAACTCCAGGTGAACCAGAATGGCACACAATATATTTACCTACGGGGGCATATGACATCGAAGATATCAATGCGGAGATTATAAATTCCATTGAAGCAATCACAGGAAAAAATATAATTCCCGTCGAAGATGGACCTGATAAATATCCCATTGAAATACCCGGACATGAGCCGCTGCTATCAACGACCATCGAGATATATTCACCTAACTACGCCGTGGATATATATAACAGCTCAATTAGAACTTTGTTGGGTTACCCTGAGTATATTCCAGGCACCGTGGACATAAAAGATCTACCACGCGAGCCACTAAAATCCGACTTTGTTTCGTTGAAACATGATTATCGTGGTTTTGATAGTGATGTTCTTGGTAGAAGTATTCCTAAATTAACATATGTTTTACCAAAAATTTTAGATGATAATAATAGACCTACTGGAATATTTAAAAGTGTAGGAGCAGCATTACTAACTAGAGAAGCGTTCGCAGCGATGAATAGCGATTTTTAGCGATTTAACGGCAATATAGTAACAGCAATAAGTGAAATTCCACCACACCACGACGACGTCATCAAATACATGGAAGTGTGTAATCAAATTATTACCGACATGGAACATTTAAATCAGCGAATTATTAAAATTATTCTCGATGATGATCATCCTGCAACGAGAACAACATTTGCAGCAAATAATAAAATCCGCGTTGAAGATATCCCCGATTTTAAATTTTCCGGATATAACGTACCATGGATGCACCAAAAACTCAGTGACACCATCGACGAATTCTTCCCGAGGATCCACACAGCATGGTTGAATAGTCTTCCTGCGGTTCATTTTCAGTTACCTGAATGTAAAAAATCTGACTTCGCCACTGATGAATTACCTGCTCAGGATCCAAAGTACAATTACAATTTTGACATTAATTTTCTACGTGCTAGTGATATCTATCAAAAGTTTTCATATAATGTCTACGATGGAACAGAAACTGATACACTTAGAAAATATGAATACAACGAGTATGATAGAATAATATGGCGATTTGCTCTTGGCGCTCAAGGTCTATTTGTAGTAACAGAACGAAGTTTACTTGTGATCTTCAACACGATGAAACAATTATTTCAAACAAAGATGAACCAGCTTCGAGATTATCTGCAACGATCTCTGCTACTCGATTTAACAACTTCACGTGGGACAATCAAACAACAACAACAACAACTAAATCAAATTATCTCCGGTATGAATTATCTCAATGATAGATTACTCTCGTTGGTGTACGAGGATAAAAGCACTTCCAAAGAAAAGTTCAAAAAAGTATTTTCACGCACTGATTTAGATTTAGTCTTTATGAAATTTCCAGGATGGGATGTACCAGCGATGAAGAAATCACTACAAGATCTCACTGACGAATTTTTCCCACAAATTCACGCGTTATGGTTTAAAATAAATCTACGCACGGAAATTCTACGGTGGAATAATTTAGTATTCAATAACAACAAACACAGATCACCCGGTAACGTTGATATATCATCCACGATTGCCATACACGTTATTTGTGATGCAGTGTTAGGTAGTTATGCCGTTGACGTATCAAAATCAGATAACGCGTCCCTCGGTTACATTTTATATACGTTTTCCCGGAATGTTTCCCCCGGGAGTTTAATTGTGATGAATCCTCCTCATTTAACATACTTGGAAACCACCAACAATCTTATCACGAGGATGAATTTTAGAATAACCGACCAGGGTTTTTCCTTGATTGATCTTCGAGGGGAACAATTACAAATGACGTTAGATGTAAAAAGCTAGCTTTTCATCAATCGAAGATTTTCCATTGCAAAGCAATTTCAAAGAGATTTTAAAGTCGTAAATTGCTTTCCCCATTAAACACTGAACCCCTTCAGATTTATATATAATGTATCAACACGAACGAGTATTTATTTACGACAAGGATAAACTCGAAGATTCTATCAGAAAGTGTTTTTCTGATTCTGAAAATCAAAGATTTTCCGTTGATAAGTTTGATCTCCTGTTAGACAGACTCGGTAATGAAAAATTCCTACTGACAGGCGACTAAATACAGCAGTTAGATCGAGATGTCATAACGGTGATTAGTTGTAGTCGAGATCAAATTATGCAATATGTCCATTCTTGCCTGCGTGTTGAAGAGTTAATAGGAATATTAAACGGGTGATTGACCCAAATCATTGTATTATTGTATTAACCTGAATAGGATTTTCAATGAAAAATCTTCCATTTTCAGATTTTCTAGAGATTCCAAAGACTATGCTGTTTTTAACACTAAATGAATCGACTATTTTAAATCCTTGATTTAACAATGAAAAAAAAAATGAATAAAATAACCAAAAACTATCCAAAAAAATTACCACCACCCCCCAAACTACTATTATACTTCCGTGTAGTCCATTGATAGAATGCCGCGTTATTGATTAAAAACCTATACAGGTTTTTGTTCTGGTTGAGTAAGCGCGTTACCTGTTAGTGAGTTCTGTTCAACAAGTATTTATACACATGTCGATGTATAGTGAGAATTTTACCTGTCCATTGAAGTATTATATACTTACAAATTACTCCACTGAGGTAACAAGTGGGGAGTTTTCGGTTTCGCGAATAAGCATTTTAATATTTCTAATTTTGGAATTAACTTCGCTTTGATTTAATATTGATGTCCCAATTCTTTTCTAATTTTTTCCACGATAGTAAATAACGGGACAAACTTGTCTATGTCATTTTCATATTTGAACGAATCACAAATCGCCTGTTGGATACGTTTAATAAATGCATATGACTTAGGTAATGTATATATATTCCATTGCACGTTATCCTCAATATCTTGATAATCGGAAAGAATCTGATCACAATTTAACTTATCTGACAAATGAATCCATTGAATTTTCAAATTTGATATTTCAGTTATAATCTGATTGATATTTTCATAATTCATATATATATAATTATATATTTCTAATACAAAAAAAATCAAAAAATTGGGGGTCAATTTTGACCCGTTTTTTTATATATATACTTAATTAAGGACAGCACAATGCTGTTACAACCGTTCATTAGGGTAGTTTATAGGCATACATATATACTTAATTAAGGACAGCACAATGCCGTTACCGCGTTTTATTAGGCGGTTTCTAGGCATTACAATTAAAACCCCATTTGGAACCCCCTCGGTGTATTTATATATCGAAGGCGCCCAGAGATTGCATATATGGACGGCACATCCAAGTCGAGTTTTTATGGTAGTTGTATAGGACAGCACAACAATGAATGAATGAATGATAAATGACAATGGATTGTTACGGCTATTGGATTTAATTTATTTTATTTTTTAATTGTTAAATCCAAATTTATCATTTAGGGTTTAATATCCATTAATTGGGAAATTTTTCTAGAAAGTTTAGGCTGACTTAGATTCACTAATTGTAAACAAGTTTTGACCTTGGCTTGTTTGACCTAAATCCTGACCTTGCTTTAGACATTGTCAACAAGCCTCTAAAACTATTGGTCAATTTCAAGGACTACTTTTATTTTTAGTAATTCGTGGCTTATTTTCTTCAGGATGATTCTATTATTACGTGACTAGGTGAAGGTAGACTATTCCTCTGACTTTCTATCAATTTCTAGAAAATCACGTGATCCCTTGTTTACATATTAAAAACGGGTATTTAAATCATTGTACTGGAAGAGAGATTCAGTAGAATCTTTGGGCTGTAAGTTATTAGTTGTGTATTTCATGTTTGAGTGTTAATTTTATTCTGGACTTTGTGTCAATTCGTTGGAAAAGAAGAATTATTCTATTTATTTGGAAACAGGACATACGTTTCATAATTTCATCTGGATGATATTAAATCAAGAACTGCATCACGTGACATTGTCAGCCATTTTGGATTACATCGTCAAGATTCGAACCTGGAACTATTAGAACATTTATTTATCAGGACTCTTACAATTCCATTAGTGGATTATTTTTGTGAATTCTATATTGGATTAATGTTGGATTTGATTCTCTAAAGCTGTAAGTTTATTTATTTTATGAAAATAATTGTACTTAATAAAATCATTGTTAAAGTTTTACAAGCTTGTTAGTTTTCACTCTTTCTGTGTTGCTGCTTATTCGAGCCTAAGCACGTAACAGGATATATAATCAATGACGGGGGCGGGGTCTACATTCATACATGAATAATCATACAACCCAGATAAAATCCAGGTTGTATGAATACAAAATGTACCCACACAAACGTGGACAGTGCGTGGGTTGTATATCATGTATATATATATTTCTTAATGGAATCTTATTCACGTAATGATTAAAACCCCTAATAATATAACAGACGATATGGTATATAAGCTGTTTATACATAAAAACAGAACACAGAGGTGTGCGATTTTATTCTTTCATGTGTTTAATACTGATCATTGACAACGCTAAAGTAAGACCAAATACTTGAAAACATCCAAAAAAAGAATACAACTGTTTGTATCGCTGATTCGTTTTCTTACAAAAAGCGAATAATTGATTATATCCGCTGAGAATCATGACAGCGAAATCAACAAATCAAAAATCAGATGACACGAGTTATTCCCCTTAATGCTATATAGAATAATGCAAAACACTTATAGTTAGACATAAGTAAACTTAATTCTGTTTTTAAAACGATTTGAAATCGCTGACCGATATACCCTTTCTGCAATAAATCGTACTGAGGTTATAGAAATATCAAAATGTCTACCGGCGCTATTCATATATTGAAATACTATTTCTTCATTAGTTACTATATTAAATGGTTTTACAGGTCTCTTCCTAATTGATTTACAAGTACCGGTTCCTCCTCCCTTGGAATTCTCACTCTGTATAACAGCTTGCAGATTATTCAAAGAATTATCAGTCTTAATACCATTTATATAATCAATAACAAAACCATCTTTGATCAATCCATTATACACTTCATATACGAAACGACGATTAAGATATCTCTTCTTTCCAGCGCAAAACCTCAAAATCCCTGATTATTCACAACGCCAACTGATTTCTTTAGTCTACGATGTCTGGTAATACCGTCGCGAGACGCTTCATAATCACTGATTATAGGATGCGGTTGAAATTCTTGGTTCATTTATATACTATACTATTATTTGTCTAATTAATTATTTGGTAAAAGTATCACTTTGGAATCTTTCAATGTAGTCTTGAGGAGTTCTTATGATCTTGTCATTGACGCTGACACAGTCAGGGTCAGAGGTAGAGTCATTGATGGAGTTCTTAATGGAATCTTTGATTCTCTTATCATAATAACGCTTCAACTCTCTATATCGTTTACCACCACAACCAAGACACAACTGTGATATTCCTTCAACCCCTAACCCGCATCTTAGGTATGGACGACTGCTACTTTTACTGCTGTGTAGTAAGGCCAATGATGTTAATAATGCGTGGCTTTCGTTTGTACTGTACGCGATCGTTTGTCTCCAACGTTAAACCTTGCTCTCTCTCTCTCTCTCTCTCTCTCTCTCTCTCTCTCTCTCTCTCCCTCTCGTCTTCGTTCGTAACCCGAGGTACTGTTCGTTACTCGAGACCAAAAATTTTCGAAGTTGTTGTTCGTAACCCGAATTGTTCGTGACCTGAGGCGTTCGTAACCCGAGATACCACTGTAATCTATTGTGTGTATTTAACGGAGTTGATAGACACACACTACGAAATATCTGGCAGACTTGGTGCGCCGATATGGATTATAATCGATTTCAAAATTTCTTTAACGGCGCCAGAGCCACCCCACATGGATTTGTAACGATAAGTATAAACGATCCTCGGCCACGATATCGCGTCAGATTAGATCGCATTTATGGCTAATTTTGTTAATCCGTTATCAGCAGAGAGGGCGCGACAACAACATTGAAGTCGTTTTCAAGGAAGCCTCGGTTTACCTGTGGACGCTTCTAATAAGTATTTACGACGCCTCTCTCTGTAATGAGACTCTGTCTCTGTAGCAGCCTTTTTTAATGAAATATTTTCGGTTTGAAATAGTTTCGGTTTGTCTGAATAGTTTCGGTTTCCGTAGAAGCCTCATTTTTGTCTGAAAACTTGATCTGTTAACCCTCTCTGCTGCTGCTCCTTTAGACAATATGCTACCTGGTGAATTAAGGAGACTTCAAGAGGTAGATTTTACTCGTAACAAGATGCGCGGTATGCAAAGTCCGCGCGAGACATGTCAGACGGTGAAGTAGAGTTTGCGTTGAAACGGGGTATCTTGTATCGATACGTTTGGAAAGGATCTGAGAGGTATAAGCAGGGGACTGTACATCGACTAAAGAGAGAAGAAGTGCTTAGGATAGCACACGAGAGTCTACTTCATGGTAACATGGGCGTGGCAACGTCGAGAAATAGGTTAGTGACGGAATTCTACTGGTCGGTGTGTATGGGGATGTATGTTAGGAGGTTTTTATTTGTCGTGTAACAAGTGTCGGAGGATGGCATCTAAGACTCACATCGCTCAGTGCCACTAGAAACCAGCCCCACTGAGTGTGTGGTTTCTAAAGTTGTAACTGCAGAACCCGACGACAACTGAGGAGTGACGTAAGTACATACTAGTTGTCCTTTGAAGATGGATGAGGCCTACGTTGACGTCGTCCTTGACGTAACATTGAAGTCAGAACAAAGTGAAGAGGTGGATGAGATGACTACTCAAGTGTCTTGACAAAAAGACCAGTCATCGCGGACTTTGAGGAGTTCAGTCTGAAGTTGCTGGATGAAACGCTGTGAAACTGAAACTATATACACTACCTCATGCGAAATTAGAAACTTTACGGGGCAAATTAGAACTATGCATGACTTAGGGGAACAAGCCGAATCTGCATATAGTTCACCGGTTGTTTTGGTCCAACAGAATGATGGTGATCACTGCTTTTGTGTCGACTCACGGAAATTAAACAGGATCACATCATTTCAGGTCGAAATGTTACCGGATCCTTAGTCTATATTTGCCGGAGTAACCAATGACAAATATTTTTCTAAAATAGAATTGTCCATGGGGGTATTGGTAAATTCTAGTTTGGGAGGGACACCGTCCAAAGCTTGCCTTTGCAACACCAGATGGGGCATAATAATGGGTAGTCATGCCGTTCGGGGTCCAGAATGCAACCAACATTTTCACCCGAATGATGAGGAAACTGCTAAACGCTTTAAGAGTGACCGGAGTTTTAAATTTCATGGACGATTTGTTATTGGCGACACCTACTTGGGAAGAACGCGTGATCTTACCGAGAAAGGTTATGGAATGACTTAGACAGGCAGGGATCACCGCCCGACCATCACTGACTTATCTAGGACACACATTCATTGAAGATACATTAACCCCAGACAGTGTTAAAGTCGACCAACTTTAAAAGGTTGCACGTCCAACTACAAAAAGATGAAAAGCGATCTTTTTAGGACTTGCATATTATTATCGTATGTTGCAAACTTAAGCGCTATTGCTAGTTCGATGACTAACGTAACAAGGAAGAAGGCTTCGACAAAGATTTTATGGACAGACGCTTGTGAATGAGCATATCAGACGTTGAATGATATGTTCACGTCAGACGCCATAGTGAGACTACCGGACGCGACAAAGGACTTTGCAATACGTACCGGCTCTTCTGACATGGGTCTTGGTGCATTTTAAATGCAGGTGCATGATGATAATTTATTCCAGTTTGCTTATGGTAGCAGGATGTTGTTTCTAGCTGAACGTAATTATTTGGTTACCGAAAGTAAATGCCTAGCGATTATCTTTGGGATCTCTAAATTTCAGCGCCATCAGTATCGGCGAAAGTTTATTCTAGAAACTGACCACCACCCGCTTGCATATTTGGCCAAAAATTCACAAATGGTCGTTATTTCTTCAGCAATAACAATTTTAATTAAGTTACATGAAAGCGCCAATGTAGGAGCAGGTTGTCTGAGGAGACTAATTGGTTCTGAGGTGAAGTGGTCTCATAAGGACAAGTAAACAATAACTTGGACGCAGCTTCACAATTCGGAGAGCAAAATCCCAGATTACCTTTATAAAAAAGGGTCTATGTGAAGTATCGAATTTTGAAAAAGCACTTAACCTTAATGTTGAAAGCACCGAGCATTATAAGATCGTATCACATTTAGACTGGGGAAATATGTGAAGGGTCATTTTGACCTTTATTCTTAATTTCTTCCACATCAGTGTTAATACGTCAAACGGGCAGTGTTCCTATTCAATGAAAGTGACCGGATATCTTAAAACGGTTTTGAGAAAGAGACAGCTGAACTTCCGATCCGTGTCAAATAGTCATTATTCAAAGGGCAACTTTATATAACGTAGTTCAGAGATTCTGATTGACGACACAAATAATTGTCTTAGGAAATGTTCTAAAGACCACTGTTTATGATTGGCCGAGTGAAATTAAGGCGTACAACTTGGAAGTAATGTGAATTTAAATTGACAACCTTGATCAAAATTCTTTAGTACGAAATTTTCTGAGAGAAAGAAGTTTGGCTCAGAGGAATCCAAGGAAAAGAATATTGCTTTCCTCGTTAAACCAGAAATGGACCAGGTGTCTGTCTTGTGAGAAAGAGAGTGTTTAGTGCTGGATGCACAAGTTCTAAAGTTAACAGCAATAAGATACCCAATTTTAATTTCAATTAATATTATATTTGTTGATTGTTTGTTGTGTGCAAACTTCTTTGATATGACTAGGTTCCAAAGTATGTATCGTTTATTCAATTTCATGAAAATGTACTGATGCTAAAGCTGTGATGCAATTTATCTGATTTAATTTCATGGAAATGTGTTGATGCTAGAGTTGCTATGCAATTTATCTTTTAATTTTACAGTTGTTTGTTTATTAGCAGAATTGATTGCATGCGATCGAAATGTTCATTTGTGCAGGATTCCATAGGGTTATATGAATACATATGAAATACTTTCCTTTGTCTGTTAGGACGATACTGATTATCGTGAGTTAACGATAATTACCTATTATTGTGAAGTGCCAAATGTTCGGTCGATCTATTAATAAGCCATTAGTTGTGGCCAGATAGCCATTAGTTAAATTTATGAGACACATCGTGCAAAGGAGAGGGATTTGTATAGTAGGATGTGGCCGTTGTACTACTTAACCGTATTTTTTCAGAGATGACTGACCAACAGCGACCTTGTAAAGTTTCATTTTATCAAGAAAGTATCAGAATTGAGAGAAAACAGAGATTCTGTTACTTAAAACCTGCCTGTTATATTGACCATGACGTAAGCGACTTTTAGAGGAAAGCGGGGAAAAATACATTTGTTTCTGATTGGTCACGGTTAAATAACGGGTGTGTTTTACACGAGGAATCTTTAGAACATAATATCGGACTAGCTAGATTAGAATTCAGTCTTTAAAAAGTTCTCTGCAAGAGAGAAAGAGGTGTAGAATTATATTTTTGGTAAAGACTCCGAATGTTATTTGAGAGAAATACATTCGTGCGTTAAGAAGTCAACCAGGGGAAAAACCGCCAAAACCGACGGTTGAGTGACGCACCAGATACAAGGTATTGTCTCAATTCCACGTTTATTGTGATGCAATTAATATAATGTCTGCTTCGTTCATAGGTCTGCATGATTTCGTTTGATACATTTGTATAATTGGTTTAATTGGATACACTTTTATAATAATGTGTTTTGTATTATGAATCAGAAGTATTTGCAGGAATTCATTGGATACATTTATTTAGTTATGTGCTTTTGAATTATGAATTGGAATCCTTACCTTACTTCTTAGTTAAGAATGACGTAGTGTTAATTTATGTCGTAAAAACACTATGTTGAGTTATGATAGGAAGTGTTACGTTAATTCTTGAATTTATCATATTGGTTGAATAATGATTGTGTTCTAAGAAGTTAATAAATTACATTAGTTAATGATTTACAAGAATACATGTGAATTCGCCGAATTGTGATCTCATAGATAATTTAGCGACGGTGTATACGATTCAAAGTCTCGCTATGTAGTACGTTAATGTATTAGGTCAAGGCAAAACGAATTAACAAATGGTTAACTACATTTAGTTGAGGACATGTGTAGTTAATTACTAGCCGTAAAATTGTTATCACTGAAACTAATATCTGATTGTTCGAACCAGGAATAACGGACAGTCATGACTATTATCAGTGTAACGAAAGACTTAGGTTGTTTTAATTTTCTTTTGGAAGGAAGAAAATAGCTTTTGGGAAAGAAAGGAAGTACGGAAAGAAAGGAATTGTGAAGGAGAAATTGCCGTGTGTACATTGATACAGTGGAGCAGTCGGGATTCAAGCGGAACATTCACGAGGCAGATTATATATAGAGAGAAACGGACTCCTAGAACAACATTGGATAGAGCAGAGAACGTGGTTCGAGGATAACAGGTTATGAAAATCGAACAAAGCATTGACTTTGATTGTGACACTCGATCCTGTGATGATTTATAATAATAGAACCGCTACTTTGTTTAATTCTATTTCAAATCTATTTGTAATTCGGTGAAAGTTTATTTCTAAGCCGCGTGTATTCCTAATGAAAGGAAATTTCATGATTGTGTTTGTATTTGGATAAATTGTTTATTTATCTTTACGGGGGCTCGGAGTTGTTTTGTTCAATGTACCCGCTCAGGTTACCATATACATTCTCTTATTCGAATCGGGCAATTATACCGAGGGCGGTCATCTCTTAGATAACGAGTATCAGAGGGGAGTGGGTTATAGTGTTATTATTATATGTTGTGCAATACTCCTTAACAAAGTGGGACGTAACAATTACCCTTTGACAAGTGGGGCTTATACAATATTATACGAGTAACGCTTATGACACGCGAGAATCTGACAATTATATTTGCTTTTGTAATGTTTAAATAATCTGGAAGTGAGTACGGATCTGTAAATTTTGTGCAATAGTAATGAAACATGTGGTAGCATGTGATAAATTTTCGATAGAGACCAAACGTGGTAGTTAATGGCAATGTACTACCGTAGGTAGGCTTTACGCAGCGTCTGGATAGCTAGTGTGTTCTGAGTAATGTAAGTGAAAGAATTTTATGCATATCTAGAAAGTGGTACAAATAGCGATTTAGGGATAATTTTGTCCTTTAAGGAAACAGTTTTCCAAGGGAGAGTTAGACTCGAAAGTCCGAATACGGAGTCTGAAAAAAGAGAAGTGATGAGTGAAGTCCTGAAAAAAAGAAAAGTGACGAGTAAAGTTTGAAAAGAAATGTGACGAGATCAGAGTAAAATCTGGGAGGTCCAAGAAGGATGAGGCAGTCGGAATAGAAAGACTCGATGTGATAGGACACGTTGGAACACGGTCGAGAGGAAGTGATGCAATCAGTAAGTGGACGTGGCTCACTTTTCGCCACTCGTTATGATGATTAACGAAATCCAAATTCGACACTGCTATTAAATCATGTAAATATCATTAACGTTGCATTAAAATTACCACTATTAATTTGTTTGATTAAATTTGGTTTTTTTTCTTTCTTGTCTATGGGGGCTCGTATTGCATTATTTCTTCCCAATAATATTGCCCAGTTCTCTGTTGATATTCTACTTTTTCTGTCACACCGGGACATAATATCGAGGGAGGTCATTAATAGATAGCGTATAGCTAAATCCAATTAACTCTCCCTCTTACTAACAAGGCAACTTTGCAAATTATTAACTTGAACATGACGAAAGGTCTAAACTGAACGTTGTTGTAACATTAACGATAAGGATGCATCGCTAACAGAATATTGTTGTATCATCGTTTAATTATATAACC
This sequence comes from Unio pictorum, assembly GCA_030141615.1. NCBI lineage: Eukaryota > Metazoa > Mollusca > Bivalvia > Unionida > Unionidae > Unio > Unio pictorum. The sequence continues at coordinate 13,527,366 of JARLTB010000042.1, read as the reverse complement.
GTGTCTTTGTCTTATCGTGTAGAAATATAGGATGTACATATACTTAGCTTCCCGACTAACTTCTAAACAATCTTGAAGACGTTTTTAATTGGTTGAAACACTTTAATGTCCCGGATTTAAACAGGATATAAATGGTTGCTACGCACCAGAATCAGTACCGTATGCTGGTGGCACATCTATGACATCGTTCTGGTGAGTAACTCTCTATTTCTCAAATTCTTAAGTTTTAAGCTGATGTATTGTAGAATAGCGATAAGAGATATATCTCTCCTTCTTGACGTAAAACTTGTCCGGCCTCGTATTATTTTTACTTTGCAGTGAGAGCAAAGGAAATTAGCTTTTTTTCATCGTCACTTGATCATTCTAGTAAGTCAGTGAATTTAAACGTTAAATGAAAAACACTCACATTGTTAAACACTGACATTGTAAAAGATTCACATTGTAAAACACATTGTAAAATATTCTCATTGTAAAATATTCACATTGTAAAACACTCACATTGTAAATCATTCACACTGTAAAACACATGGTAAAACATTCACATTGTAAATCATTCACACTGTAAAACATATTGTAAAACATTCACTTTGTAAAATATTCACATTGTAAAACACTCACATTGTAAAACATTCACATTGTAAAACATTCACATGGTAAAATATTCACATTGTAAATCATTCACATTGTAAAACACATTGTAAAACATTCACATTGTAAAATATTCACATTGGAAAACACTCACATTGTAAAGCACGCAGAGGTAGCTTAAAGTCAGTGTTCCACAAACATGAAATTTTGTACTGATCGACCTACCTGCAGGAAGGGACACATTATGTTGTTCAATATCAAATCGAATACGACTCAATTTGAATTGTTATTTTGTTAACGTATTTGTCTTATACACGAAAGTAAAACTCAACACCATCAACTATGAATCGAAGACTATTTTGTTATTTGTTCACCTTTCTTTGATATATAAAAATGAACTTTATCAGTTTACCTAATCGCGCATTTCGATTACCTTGTCGTTCTCAACCACAGACTTTCAGGACACGCGAACACGTTCTTGTAACGTTTGCAATATTAAACATCATTTAAAGTGTATGCTACTGTTTCAGTGTTAATCTAACTTCATATGCTCATAATTAAGGTGAACAAATTGTTCAACTACTGTTTTGCTCTTTTAAAGTTGGATCAGTAATTTCAAAATACACAATACAGGTTTGGACAACCAGTTTTCGCCCAGGAATGTGATTTTTTTTTTATAATGAAACAAATATCCGTTCATTATGCATTGCCATGTTTTGTGCATAATTCTGACCATCGGTTATAATTTTACATTCGCCATCGATGCATATAATGTATTATAATAGTATATCGCCTTGTTTGTTACTGTCTGTTCGTCCGTTGTTATGAGAGGCTCTTCTATCTTTCATCGTCCGCACTGTCTCCCTCTTATCTGTTTGCATATTTGTAGAACAAAATGTCCGTCTCGTTGTCTCTATGTATGTCTTCTGCTCTTTTTCCAACTGCTTGACTGTGTTTGCCTGTGAATAAACCATATATATATATATATATATATATATATATATATATATATATATATATATATATATATATATATATATATATATATATATATATATATATATATATATATATATATATATATATATACTTGCAAAAACGAACACATACAAGCGTGAGTTCCGTGTAAGCTGTTCCTTAATTATCTAACTTCATCAAAGATATTAGTGACGATATGCTGTCCTGCGCATGTGTCCGAATTCATGCTTCCATATATTGATTGAAGATATTGTATAACTGAACATATTCGTCATATTTTGGCAAAATGGGGTTTGAAAACTCGGCAAGAGTTCAAGAACATCAAACTCACGTCTTGATAGTTTGCATCCTTCGTATTAAGAGATCCAATGGTATTGTGTCGATCACATATCGGACGCACTTGACTTGTGCATATCTTCTTAACAGGTAACCTCCACTTACTATATCCTATTATTGTAGTTTATAAATTTCTGTCCTGTGAGACGGAACTACTTGACGTGAACGTCTTGAGGACATCCCATATGAGAAAAATGTTTGTTCTTCATCAGGAAATACGATTTATACGACAATTTTTATAATGGTTTAAAGATTTTACATGTCTAACCTCTATCTGTTATTTTATAAACATTTTACAGAATTTCAACATCTTTACATGTATATTTTATAGTTTACTTAACGTTAACATTTATTTGAAAGTGTTTATCTTCCTTATTTTAGTGCAGTTTTAAATATTTGTGTCAACATTACCTTTAGTTGGCGTTACGAATAGTATGCACTACGTTGCCATCTATATAGTGAGGTGCATTAAAACACTACACACACACACACACACACACACACACACACACACACACATATACATACATACATACATACATACATACATACATACATACATACATACATACATACATACATACATACATACATACATACATACATACATATTACTTGGTCAAAACGTGCACACACATATTGAAACGGTTTTGTTTCCATATCTGCCGGATTTGATCAAATCATGTCGACGTATGTCTGTCTATACCAGTATTTTTTGTATAGTTTGCAATAATAAATTAAAGAACGTTTTATCTGAATTCGCTAGTACGTGAGCATATGACTTGGGGAGTCAAGATGAGCAAAAGGGTGATAACTGTGATAATGATACTGATGGTGTGAAGATCGATTGACATTGAACGATACATCAAAACACGAAGTTACATCATGTAGCGACAATTCGAGCTGACGTGTCTAGCACAGACAAACACCAGGACGTGCGGCCAGGCTTGATTCCGGAAAAAATAGGAACTCGAACTCTTCTGGTCTAAACACTAACAACTACACTTTTGATCATCGCACTACTACTACTTCTACTGATAAAAATATCGTTTTTCATTTAATTCTGCAGATAACCAAAAATGAAAGGTTTCATTTCTTTTGCAATCGTCTGCTTCCTTTTCTGCGTACAAGTATCAGCTAGATTTCCAAAGAATTTAGAGCAAGAGAGCAACTCCATGGGAGGTAATCAAGCGTCAGTAGATAAACAACATACATACATACATACATACATACATACATACATACATACATACATACATACATACATACAACAAATCCTTGAATTTTCTTATGTATTTTATACAGGAAATAAATTGTACAGTGGACGATAATTATCGTCCTCCTCGAGAGTAAACAATACTGCAAAACATTTCAGGGGATAAAATTCACAAGACTAAAACAAACAAAAAGTTTAATTCCCAAGATTCGATTGCCTATGATGTGACAATTCTACATAAATTATTGTCATTATCAATTTAGTAATAAGATATGAACTGAAAGCGGCCGATATCAGCCATTATTGTCCAGCTATAAAACACTTACCCATTAATTGCATTTATTTAGTTGCGGAAGAAAACTGTATTTAATGTTAACTATAGTTTTGCGTGTGGTCGGTGTCATCAATGGCACAAGTAGGTTAAAAATATTTATCAACTGACATAAAATATCACACACACATACACACACACACACACACACAGATATATAAAGTTTAGTGTCAAATTATTTTCGAATGATGGATTAATAAAACTAAACTTAAAAAATATTCGAACTCTCTAAATGCAGATGAACAACTATTGCCTTTGGAAGACAGCGATGGATATGCAGACGTGAGCGATACAATGTCTTCAAAGAATGATGCAGACGATATCACTGTTGATTTAGACCTCGTGGAAGTGGAACTGAATATGGAGACCATTGATGACCTGCTTCGTTTTCACCGGGACATAAAGAGCCTCTTCAATTTAAAATGTTCGGGCAATAATTGCGAAATATGTTTAACTTTCAGTAAGTAATGGAACAATTATTTTATTGTTTTCGGGGTGGAGGTGGATTGATCTTTTAAAAAGTGCATACAACTCATACTAATAATATATGCTCTATACACGAGCACATGCTTTTTATGGGAATTCATTTATTCAAGAATTAATCAAAATACAAACCTAGGCAGACAATGTTGATGAGAAATGGAACGGGTTACATCTTTAACAAGGTAAAGTTCGGAAGTTGAATAAATTATAAAAGTAATGTGCTTTTTACGGTTTGAAAAGAAAACTTTAAGAGAGAAAGGGATATTATGAAAGAAAATGTAGGTTAATAATGGGTAATTCTAAAGTTCTGCACAAATCAGAGTTAAAACGGAAAATTCCACGTTGCATGCCTTTTTCGGTACACTAGATTATGTTACCTTCCAATATTTCACAAGGGGAATTGGGGGGACTTCTGAAGCAGATAAGTCGTGTATCACATGCCATGCTAAATTACACATCGACGATAGTGTGATACCTTCAATCTGTATATGAATGGTCATACCTTCTCCATTCATCTGTCCGTAACATATCTTCTCCTAAACCTCTCGGTGGAAGTTCACCAAACTTGGGAGAAAACGTCTGCTACAGAGGTATAACTTTTATCTGATCCATTTGGTTCCATGGAAAGCATAAAGGCCAAGTACACAAACATTAATTGCAATTATGCGGACTTATATATATATATATATATATATATATATATATATATATATATATATATATATATATATATATATATATATATATATATATATATATATATATATATATATACACACACTATCGTTTGTTTCAGTTTTCATTTTCTTTCTTTTTGTTTACGTTACAGTATGCCTCGAGATAACATATGTGGAGCCAGGAAGGACGTTAAAAGTCTGTGTTACGTACCATTCCATTCCCATCTACTGCAAATCCATCTCGGGTAAAACTGTTTCTTCTGTCTTAACTTTGCATGACAATCACGGTCAATGTAATTTTAAAAAAAGCAGAGGTAATTCAATCACAGTATTAAACTCGTAACCTAAATACGCTATTTATAGATGGATACGATTAGCATGTCCTTTTATCATTCAACACAATGCATATGCCTAGGTAATTGGAAAAAGGTATGATGACATCAATACAGAGTATTTTAGCTTGCACGAAAATGGAAATTTAAATGTTCCATTTTTGCACTGGTCGATATCACAACAACGAAGGTCTTATTTATAACATTTTACAACTGGTCCGCACCAACACAATGGTTTTATTTACACGTGTACCATCACGATTGTCCTATTTATATTATCTTACCTCCTGACTATACAAGCACAATGGTCTTATTAAATACTATCTTACCTCCTGACCATATAAACTCAATGGTCTTATTAATACCATATTACTACCATAATATACAAACACAATGGTCTTATTAAATACTATCTTACCCCCATACCATACAAACACCATACAAACAGAATGGTCTTATTAAATAGTATATCAGATCCTGACCATACAAACACAATGGTCTTGTTAAATAGTATCTTAACTCCTGACCATACAAACACAATGCTCTTGTTAAATAGTATCTTACCTCCTGACCATACAAACACAATGGTCTTATTAAATAGTATCATACCTCCAGACCATACAAACACAATGGTCTTATTAAATAGTATCATACCTCCAGACCATACGAACACAATGGTCTGATTAAATAGTATCTTACCTCCTGTCCATACAAGCACAATGGTCGTATTAAATACTATCTGACCTCCTGACATACAAACACAATGGTCAATTAAATACTATCTTAACTCCTGACCATACAAACACAATGGTCGTATTAAATAGTGTCTTACCTCCTTACGATACAAGCACAATGGCCTTATTAAATACTATAGTACCGCCATACCATACAGACACAATGGTCTTGTTAAATACTATCTGACCTCCTGACATACAAACACAATGGTCTATTAAATAGTATCTTAACTCCTGACCATACAAACACAATGGTCTTATTAAATAGTATCTTACCTCCTGACCAAAACCAGCCAGATCCTACTGTACAGGGATATTGAGATAATAATTATTCCACACATAACCCTACTGTACGAGGATATTGAGATAATAATTATTCCACACATAACCCTACTGTACGAGGATACTGAGATAATAATTATTCCACTAATAAGTTAATTGCCATGCCATTCTTGTTCAGCAATGTTCGAAAATATTTTATGTCTCGAATTGTGCAGGGTGAACCGCACACATACTTACACATGCGCGCACAACCGCTCCGGTGGCCTAGTGGTTAGAGCGTCCGCCCCGGAAGCGGGAGGTCGTCGGTTCGATCCCCGGCCGAGTCATACCAAAGACTTACAAAAATGGTACTAACAGCTGCCTCGCTTGACGCTCAGCATTAAGAGGTTAGTGTTAGGACTGGTCGGCCTGGTGTCAGGATAATGTGACTGGGTGAGACATCATGCTACATGTCTGCGGCATGATGTCTCAGTGCTAGACATCACTATAAACTGCCTCAATGCAGACATCGTAGCGATATGACTGAAAAAGTGTTAAAGCTACGTTAAAAATCCTAATCAAACAAACAAACATGCGCGCACACACACATGCAAGGTGTCTGACAACTGCACGTTACTAAGTGAATCTGTCGAACACATGTTGATGCCTGCTCAATCTCCAAGGACCAAAGATAACAGTTCTTCTCAAAATGAAGGATTCTTTAAATCGCTATTGCAACACATTAAGTCAAGATAAACAATCACTTCTCGCAGTGCACTATTATTCGTTTTCTTTCTCCTTATTTGGTCTTCTTAACATCATTTGCTGTTTCCAACTGATTTTTCACATTTATTTTGTCTGTTGTTGGCCTAAGTATAATTCTAATCTGGTTTCTTTGGGGTCTAGTTTCTGATAAAGGGAACCAAAGAACAATAGTATACGTGCTTCATTTGGCGAGACCATGTTGCAAGTGAGTTCTATTACAAACAGATCTTGAAAATGATTTCTGTCTGGCAATTTATTTTGCTATTTGCAGCCCAAGATGTCAGAATCTGCATACCTATCCCTTTTCTGAAACCTTGTGTGGCGTTCTTGAACATGAGGATCAGCAATGGCCGTGCCTGTCTAGATCTGCAACTATCGGTACCAACGTTCAACTATACGTTCAGAAACATTTGCGTGGGAACATCCTATCTAGAGTAGCGGACATAACTATTTGGTTATGCTAACCTGTTGAAATGCACTGTTTAGAAAATCATCAGCGGTATATTCAAAATATTTGTCATTTTAGAACCTGCTGTCATTTGTTAGAATTTGTGCATTCAGTCATTCAAATGATGGGTATAGAGGAAAAGTGAAATTAACTTGTTAAATGCAAATTTTGAGATCTAGAAATAAACATTTGTCAAAATCAATTGAACATCGAGAACTATTGTCTGTAATAACGACAGTTTTAAGCAACAATGGATTCGATGCATTTCCTATATTGTAATTGCGTGACAGCAAAATGAAAATATATTGCATTAAATATTACTTTTTTGCCCTCAGACACTCGATGAAGAAACATTTCGAAAGTCGCATGTTCCGTTACAATGATTTTCTTAAAGTTCTCTGACACTATATTTACTGATATAATCTCCTCTGTTTTGTACATCATATATATATATATATATATATATATATATATATATATATATATATATATATATATACATATATATATATATATATATATATATATATATATATATATATATATATATGGTTGGCATTGTCCATCTGGAACCTTTCCATGCATATAGATATTTCCAGAACAATACAATTTCTGCTGGGGAAAAAAAACAGTTGATGAAGCCGTATAGAATTTCACATCAAATTATAAGAAATTTGTAAACACTCTGCAAACTTTCTCATGGTAATTTCGAACAATATTTGTTATTTTCTTGCATATTTAAGAACAGAAATTGTGTTTGTTTTCCAAAGCCTTAAACCACAATCATGAAAAGCTTATAATAGGTTTTGAAAAGAAGTTAATAACTGGCTTGTTTTGTAGTTATAGTTATATTCCTTGAAAGCAATACAAGTCGGATAGTTTTATTCCAGTTACTAAAGAGCTCACTTTGAATAGGAAGGTTGGAAAGTCGTCAGCTGTTAAACTCTTGGGACGAATATTTAATTGCAGTTAAAGGAAAAGTGATTCGTATAAATGAACAATCAAGTGAAGAAACAACAACAAAACTACTACTACTGAATATAATAAAATTAAAAATAATGATATCCATAAAGTAAAGCAATACATACTGCCCTTGAATCTCTATTAGGCTTATTTCACTAGCTACACTTTTGAAATCTTTCTACTGGCATATCGTGAGCCATTATCTCTTGTCACTTTCTTCAACTAGTGACAGCTAAGAAAAGTACTTCCAAACCTTTTCTCAAATCCAGTCTCTGTTTCTCTGTGTAAACTTGTGGCTGAAAGGGTGCGGTTCTAATCCTACCATCGTATAAGTTCAGGTCGGCTTCCGTGCCAGGGTATTCTACCACAGTTGTCTAAGTACTAAATAACCTACTTGTGTTGCAGTGTTGTACACACTTAACCAACCCAACCTGTCTCAGAAAATACCACATATCATGTTATAACCATTAAAATCAATCAACACATATTTGGAAGGAAAACTACCTGTCATCTGTTTGAAAACGTTTACATTCCATCGTGCAGTCTAGAACATCGACATCATGCCGCAATCATGAAGCATCATGACCCACCCAGTTACATTGTCCTGACAACAGGCTGACCTGTCCTAATAATAATCTCTTAATGGTGAGCGACATGCGAGGCAGCTGCACGTATCATTTTTATAAGTCTTTGATATGTTAAGTGCTTAGGCTCGAATAAGTAGCAACACAGAAAGAGGTGAAAATAACAAGCTTGTAAAATTTAACAATGAATTTATTAAGTACAAATATTTTCATAAGAGAACAAAAATAAACTTACATTTTTAAAGAATCAAGTCCAAAAATAATCCAATATAGAATTCACAAAAATAATCCACTAATGGAATTGCAAGAGTCTTGATAAATAAATGTCCTAATAGTTCCAGGTTCGAATCTTGACGATGTAATCCAATATGTACGACGATGTCACGTGATTTAGTCAGTTCTTGTTTTTATAATAATCCAAATGAAAATTTATGAGCACATATTCTTTTCCAGATAAATAAAATAATTCCTCTTGCTCCATCGAATTGACACAATTTCCAATATAACTCAAAACACAACTATTAATTTAAAGCCCTGAGATTTTACTGCGCTTTTCTCTCACAGTACAATAATTGAAATGCCCGTTTTTCGTAAACAAGAGGGATCACGTGATTTTCCAGAAGGTCACAGAAAGAACGTACGATCATAAAAACACGTACACATAGAATGATCTAGATGAAAAAATTAATGAAATTAACCAACCGTTTTAAAGGCTTATTTAACACTCTGAAGCAAAGTCAGATAATGAGGTCAACCTGTGTTTACAGATAAAATATAGGTCATTGAGATTTTTCGGGAATAATCTCCCAATTAATGAGTTTTAAACCTAAAATGACAAATTTGGATCTGACAATTAAAAATCAATAATTTAAATCAAATATACGTAACATGTATAATTTGGCCCGGGTTTGAACCCATGACTTCTCGCATCCGAAGAGGACGCTCAATCCACTTAGCCACCTGAGAAGCCGCCGATATACATGTAGACGATGATTTGTTGAACAGACCACCGCTTCATCATCACCAAGTTCAACATCCTCATTCAGGCCAAAAGACGCCCACAGGAAAGAAGGCTCCTAAATGACTGAATATCACTAAGCAGAAATGCACCAGTACCAGACTCTCGTGGATGTCATGGAATAACGTCTGAAGTCCACCACATTCGACAATCAGAATGTGGAGACCGACTGGGCGGTATTCAGAGAGCTGGTCTACACCACAGTCTCGGAAATCCTTGGACCCAATTTAACCAGAAAGCATCAAGACCGGTTTGATGAGAACTGCAACGAGATTAATCAGCTGTTGCATGAGAAACACCGCCTCCTTCAAACATATCTCAACAAGTCAATCTCTAATAAAGATGCATACAACAACATATACAGAACTGTACAGGAAAAGCTCCGTCGGAAGCAAGACACATGGCTGAGCAACAAAGCTGATGAGATCCAGTGCCATGCAGACAAGCATGACATGAAGAACTTCTACAATACCCTGAAATAATTGTATTGAGAAACATCCTCTGGATCATCTCCTCTCCTCAGCGCAGACTGGAACACGCTAATTCCTGACAAAGAGAAGATTCTTCAACGATGGGTTGAACACTTTGACAGCGTCCTGAATCACCCATAATCAGTTATTGATGAATTAATTAGTTTTCTCCCCCACTTACCCATTAACATAGCACTAGATGACCCTCCAACCTTGCTGAAGACACAGAAAACGATACTATGATCTCCGCTGGCAAAGAACCTGGTTTAGACTCCATGCCAGATAAAGTCTACAAGGAAGGAGGCACATATCTGATTAAAAGGCTACATCAACTATGTTTACTGATGTGGCAGGAAGTGACAGGTCCCCAGGATTTCAAGAACACTTCCATAATCCACTTGTATAAGCGGAAAGGGAACCGCCAGGCCTGCGACCACCACTGATGTATAACCTTACTCTAAATTGCAGAAAAGATAATCGCCAGAATCCTACTGAACTGCCGCACTATGCACCTTGATCAGGGACTACTGCTAGAGAGCCAGCGTGGATTCCGAAAGAACGTGCGACCATCGACATGGTGTTTGCTGCGGGGCGGCTACAAGAGAAATGTCAAGAGCAAAACACCAACCTTTTAACCATCTATGTTGGCTTAACAAAGGCCTTTGATACTGTCTGCAGAGAAGGATTGTGAAAGGTAATAGCCATTCGAAGCAACCAATGGCGTGAATCAGGGTTGTATTCTAGCACAAACACTGTTCAGTCTATTGTTCTCTGCCATGCTGACTAATACTTTCAGAGACGTTGAGGTTGGAGTCTGCATCAGGTACTGTACAGATGGAAAACTATCCAATCCAAGGAAGCTTCAAGTGAAAACCTAGGTTATGACAGACACCATCAGGGATTTCTTATTTGCTAATGACTGTGCCCTCAAAGCTGGTTCAGAAGCCGGCACGCATTGCTGCGTTGATAAGTTCTCCAGCTCCTGCACAAGCTTTGGTCTCACCATCAGTACCAAGAAGACTGAAGAGCTGCATCAGCCGCCCCTGGAAAGCCCTATGTTGAACCCAACATCACCGTCAACGGCCAAAACTCGAGGTAGCTTCACCTACCTTGGCAGCACACTGTCACAGAGCTACACAACTGACGACGAGTTGAACTCTCGCATTGCCAGATCCACCTCAACGTTTGGTAAACTGTATGGTAACGTCTGGAATAGAAGAAGCATCATCACCCAAACCAAACGAAAGTTCTACATAGCAGTTGTGCTCCTCACACTACTTTACGCATGCAAAACGTGGATGGTGTACCAACCAGGAAGCTGAACCACTTTGACAACACAAGTCTCAGGAAAATCCTCAACATTAAGTGGCTGGACAATGTTCCAGACACCAAGCAGGTTTCCCCAGCATCCACACCATCCTGATGCAATGCCATCTATGCTATGCCGGTCATGTAAACATGCCAGACCACTGGCTGCATAAGAGACTCTTATATGGTGAACAATAGCAAGGACAGTAATCGCAAGGAGGTCAGAAGAAACGCTTCAAAGACCATCTGTAAGCTGCATTCAAAGCAGTTCAACATAAACCCCTATTCCTGGGAGCAAACACCAAGCGATTGGGTCATTCGGTGTTCCTTTGTGCACAAAGGCTCCAAGTTGTGCAAATCAAGCAGGACAGCAGCTACTAAGCTGAAGAGGCAAGCCAGAAAAGGACATTGGCATTAACCTTCCTGGAGATGTCCCAATCATTCCCTGTCCCTTGAGCAAACGAAGATTCCATGCAAGGGTTGGGCTCATCAGCCATCTGCACATGCACAGAACAGAACCAGCCCCTCCAACCCTCAGATGACTTGAGAGGTCCTCGTTGAATTGATGGATGAACAACATAATACTTACTTAAAATCATTGTTCTAAAAATTCTCTACCCCTAGAAGCCAGATTTGTGAATAATAAAGGTTCATCATAAACATTTATTCCTACTTCCAAATGCACTGGTCAAAAATGACCTTTTGAATAGGATAATTCCAGGATGCTGTGTGGCATTGGAAATCTGGTGTGAACAAATACACTTAAGCCATGTTAGTAAAAATAAAATATTGATCATGGTGACCTTCTTTGGTTATAAGGGTGTAGTACTATCAGATGTATACAATTATCTTAATAAATTCACAATACAGGAAC